>MCFE01001032.1:0-19354 GCA_002104905.1 Basidiobolus meristosporus CBS 931.73 | reverse complement strand
TCAAAGGATCAAAATTCCGGGACACCACTGAAGTTATGCCTGGAGTAAGAAAGTTTGTCTATGACCATATTGCAGACAATGATGCCATATTAGGAGCCATTGAAGAAGCTGGACTCACCATCAGTGGTGAGAAAAGCAGCTTTGGTGTATCAGAGATATCCATTGTTGGACAAAAATGCAACACCTTTGGTCGCTCACCTGGAGACTCCAAGACACAAAAGATATGCAACTGGCCTACCCCCACAAATCTAACGCAAGCTCGTGGCTTTGTGGCAGCTTGTGGGTTCTTTAGGATCTGGATCCCAAGATTTTCCAAGATAGCAGAACCAATTTACCGACTACAGAGAAAGAACACCCCATTCATCTGGGGAGAAGAGCAAGAAGAAGCCATGCAATTACTGAAAGCGGCCTTAGTATCTCCACCAGTTCTAAGACCTCTTGACTATCAAAACACTGAATGCCCACCTATTTTGACAGTGGATGCAAGCCCCATAGGAGCTGGAGCACTACTTGGACAAGATGATGAAGATGGCAACCGCTATGCCTGCAGATATGAGAGCTGCCTATTCTCTCCTAGAGAACAAAGATACTCACAGATTAAGAGAGAACTACTAGGAGTTGTGAAGATGCTGAGGAAACTGAAGTCACAACTCTACATGACACATTTTATCCTGGAGACAGATGCCAAGCCACTTATAGGAATGATCAACAAGCCTGACCTACCTGATGATGCCACAAACTGATGGATGGCATGGCTGAAAATGTTTGACTTTGAGGTCAAACATATCCCTGGCAAGACAAATGTTGTGGCTGATGCACTCTCCAGGAAGGGACCACAATTATTTGAAGACTTGGACCCTCACTTTGATGATATTATTGATGCAGAGATCCGACAGATTGCCATCAAAGACCAAGAGAGAACTACCTGGAGTCTGATCAAGGAATATCTAAGGACACTTAAGAAACCTAGTTGGATGGATATTCAGGAGTTTAGAAAACTCAGGAAGAAGGCACACCACTACTATCTTAAAGATGATCTTCTCTTTAAGCGAGTGAAGCCTGGACTTATGCCAAGAAGAGTAGTCACCACCCCTCAAGAGCAACTGAACATCATGACAAGTATCCACCAAGGAGAACCAGGAGGACATAGAGGACAAGAAGCCACATACAATACCACAGCTCAGAGGTACTACTGGGAAAACATGTACTATGATGTCCAGCACTTTGTTGAGTCATGTGTAGCCTGCCAGAAGAGATCCTCCAAGCGTTATGAGGAACCACTGCATCCTACTTACACAATCTGTCTATGGCAAAAGGTTGGTATTGACCTTGTCCACATGCCAACAGCTGGATCAAAAAAGTACCTGATTGTTGCTAGAGATGACCTTAGTGGATGGGCAGAGGCTCGAGCCTTGCCCAACAACAAGAGCCATACCATATGGAGATTTATACTTGAAGACATCATCTGCAGATTTGGCTGCATCCGACAGTTTGTTGCTGACATAGGAGAGATGACATCCCAAATGATCCAGGAGTTGTGCTCAAAGTACAAGATACACATAGCTTTCACAACAGCTTACCACCCTCAAGCCAATGGAATGATAGAGAGAGGACATGGACCATTGGTGAACTCTCTTGTCAAGGCCTGTGAGAATAACACAACACTGTGGCCACAGCAATTACATCTTGCACTGTGGGCAGATAGAATTACTACCAAGAGAACGACTGGATTATCGCCATTCAAGCTACTCTATGGACATGACTGCATACTACCAGTTGAGTTAAACACAGTCACTTGGAACTCATTGAATTGGAGATCCGATATGCAGACTGAAGACCTCCTTGCAACTTGCATACAGCAACTTGATCACCATGACTTGAATATTAGCAGAGCTGCTGAACAACTTAAGGACACATGACTAAAGAACAAGGTGCCCTTTGACAAATCACACCCAACAAGGCCAAAACCACTATCACTAGGAGACCCAGTATTACTCTATGATTCTACCTTGGACAAGCAATGGAGTTGGAAGTTTGACAACAAATGGACTGGCCCCTACCTCATTTCCAAAGTGATTGGAAATGGAAGTTATTACATATCTGAGCTTGACAACACCCAGTTGAGAGCACCAGTTGCTGGAAATCGACTTAAGTTATTCAAGCATAGGAATTTTGCACATCAAGATTAGTTTGCTTTGACCCAAGTTCAAAGCTGAGAGGGGGGTGGATGTAGTGGGGTGACAGTGACACCCACTAACAGATGTGCTCATTCCCTTATTTTCTACTTCCCTATATCCCTACTACACTCATTTTAGTTTTATCCCATTTGTCTTACCCAATCAGTACTATCCCATAAGCCGGTTGACTATCACACCTGCTTACCTTATTGCATAAGTTACCCCTCACTTTATGTAAGATTACTAGTTACAAGTGCTCCTATATTAGGCAAGTACCCGCGCCAGTACCCGTGACACATGATCAACCCGTGTCACCATCCCTACCATTTCCATACCATATATGGTATCCCCATGTTACACAGGTTTCAGAATACTGATTCCTGATTGGTTTGATGTGCTGTGCCTCTTAGAACCTTCCGGCACCTACTTAGAACATTCTTAGGTCATTCTGATGTCATTAAGATTTCTATTGAACTCCGGAACCTTCTGGAACATCATGATTAGTAATCACTTAGCCAGTGAAGAAAAGTATATAAGGGAGGCTATCCCTCAACAATAAATCATCATCCCTTTTATCAATATACCAACTTGTTGATTAGTGTGATCACTGCTACCTGCTGCTACCTGAACTTCCAACCCTAGACCACAGGACACTCCCAGGAAACCGCGCTGACAGCCAACTGACCTTGGAGGCACTACTTGTGAGGAATACTCAGAGTAGGTATCTTTTATTATATTTGATTCTTTCCCAAGTTTGTTCTTGTACAGGCAAAGATACTTTTCTGTCTTTGTAACTATTGACCAAAGCTGCATTCTTATCAAGTCCCTGCTGGTGGAGTTTACAGTTGTTTTGACTTTGGAAGCTTTAGTACATTGTCATCTCAAAGGACGCTGAACCCAGCACATACTTTTGTTAAGACGCCAACTAAGTTGGGGATTGTAGCTCAATAGTTTTCCCTTGACAAGCTTGTGGCTTAATTCCCCTTCACATTAGATTAGAGACAGAACCCAAGTATTCCTAGCAAGCTTTTGCCAGAGGTTACTGCACCCAGTGAACACCCCACACACAAAACACTTGAGAAGTGTTGGACGTATCTCTCCCTTGGACCTATACACCACCACACCGCTATTATAACAGGTAAAATCCGGTATTTGGATATGTTTCTTTAATGTAAATGGAAATAAATGTATATCACACTATAAGCTACACTGATACTTACCATTTTGGTTACCCTCACACTAATTGGACGGTATCTCAGTGGTTAATTGGTCCAAAAGTATCCTGAAGCTGGCAGCCCCCAATTGGCTCATTGACTACTCAAAAAGCTACCTGATTTGCCATCAAATCTCCCATTTTGCCCATTGAGCAAGTAAATCCCTGATCCTAGTGATTGGACAAGGTGTCATAGCTGGCACGCAAGCAATTGTGTAGGTGCAAAACAGATCCAATAGCTGCACTGGTATTACAAATGACGTATATATATGCAGGGTGTTTATTTATAGGGGTTCTGTCTCAAATGTGAGACAACCTTGATATTACTTATATCAAAAATTTGATGATCACTGATTTGCAATGGCTTGATATGGATTGCAAAAAAATGGGTTGTTGAGATCATTACAAATGTGAGCAATTCTAAGCAATTGCATCATCTTCTCCTGGGTTTTTTTCTCACAGGGATTACTACTGAAGCATTTGGTAGTGACTCACTTTGCACACCTATACTACTTCCTGGCTGACTATCATCTTGGCTACTTGTGTATTTGTAGTCAGTATTTTGCCTCCTAGTTGATGAGTGCAATGCTGCAGCTTGGCCGCGCTGAATTGCTCCAACTGAACCAGCTGAACCGGCCTGTAGTGCCACACACTGACACGTTCTTTTACTTGCTAAGGGCTCCGGTGGTTGAGGCACTTCATGTTGGTCATCATCAATCAGTTCACCAGAAGTAACTTGCTGATGGTCAGGCAAAATGGCACATGCAGGCACGCCTCAATGCGTTGAGATGGCCCTTGGCTGAGTTCAATGTGATGCTGCATGTTGACGCAACTTGGTCTGCTCCAATGGACCCGTGTCTAAATGAGCAGTTTGGCAAGTTCTTGTAGTTTTGCTCTGAAGCGTGCACATGGACTCAATGAGGGGCGTTATGGTAAAGGGTGTTGGCATGGTCTGGACTGACGTGTGCCGGCGCGCTGTGGTTGCAAGAGATGGTAGGGAATCCAGCAAGGCGTGCTGGCGTGATCTGGACAATGTTGCTTGCAGTCTGTATTCTTGATCCTGAAGCTCACCATCTGATTCCTCAAGGTATTCATTTACCCTCTGTGTGATACTTTGGAGCTGTTGCCTGGATGAGTCCTGTGTATATTGCTCTTGGAAGCCACTTAGCTCTACTAATATATCAAGTAGTACGTTAGTCACTTGAGGCAAAAATTCATTCAAAATCTCTTTGGTTCCCAAAGTTGAGGCACAAACAGATGCGTCCGGCCCGTACTGTGCAAATTGCGCGCAAAATTGTTCCTGTGCGGCTTCTTTGTCAAATCCCCTCACTCTCAGCTCATTCTTGATTTCAATACTTGTCTTGTTATATATCTTCTTACATACATTGGCAGGCATCTTGATGTAGAACTCATGCCACAGCTTTCTACTCAAATTCTTCCATCTTTGTTGACTCTCTGAGGTATCTAGTTCTGCTAGATTAATCAGTAGTGCCCAAATATCTGTAAGAAGGCTCATCATAGACACTCGGGCCATACTAAAATCATTTGGCAAGAACTTGAACGGATCCAACATTGACTTTTCCAGTCCAGACTGTGCTTGTGAGCTGGGGGATGGGTTATGTCTGGGTTGTACTAAAGATGAGTTGCGGCTTGGTATGGGGGCCATAGCAATGGATTTGGATACTTATACAGCAGTATATTGGCATCAACCTGGTCTTATATAAAATATATATGAAAACTAATGTGATTGTTGAATTTTCCATATATTATGTATGATGCATCTTGGATCATGTTGACACAGATCAGATCACATCAATTGCAGATTTCCTATTTGATTATAGACCAATGATTAGAGCATCAATAAAAGTACCAATGCATTATTTGCAGATGACTTTTGCAACATAATGATGGGATACATGGCAATTGATGGAGATTTAACCATAATGTATTAAAAAGCAGATAAATAACGCAGATTGCACCAAATTAGTTCAAACCGTCTCCATACAATCATCCACCAATTTTAATATGACTTACTCATCTGAATGGTCTTTTCTCATCAATCCCATCACTACCACTGGATTTCTTTTGACACACTAGAGGAGATCTATTCCAAGTACTGTGAACCATCAACCCCAATCTACTCAAGGAGATCCCTTGTTAAGCTTCTCTGCTATTACAAGAACTATTGCCCTACAAGATTTCATCTCACCATCCATGGCAACAAAAGTCCTAGAAGCTTTCATTCCCAGCTGACAGCAATGGAGAACCACCTTGCAGAGGGTATGAATGACTTAGAGCAAGCTTGGAATACTAGGTTCAGAAGCTACAATAGACTTCCATCTCCCAGAGTGTTCAGCAACAGGTTCCATATCAGGAGCATTTTGGATACCTTCCCAGTGAGGATTAACAGACCTTCTAGAGGGCAGAGGCACTTTTATTCTGGCAAGTACAAGGCACACTGTGTGAAGTTTCAAGCACTGTCTGACATTGAGGGTAACATCATCTGGTTTAGTGGGTCATTTGCTGAAAGTAGGCATGACAAAGCACTCTGGGTAGAGAGTAATCCTGAATTCAGTAGAGGGGAGAAATGTATGGCAGACTTAGCCTATATAGGAGAGGATTGTCAGAGATTACAATGTATTACAGCTTATAGGAAGCCAAGAAATGGTGTGCTTAGCAGGAAGCAGAAGCTCTACAATGTGATATTTAATCATTTCAGAGTGAGGGTAGAGCACACATTTGAATATCTGAAGAGATTCAGCATATTGGCAGGTAAATACAGAGGAAAGTCATATATAGAAGAAAACAGCAGAATAGGTAAAATAGTTAAGATACTTATTAATGCACAGTATGTTCATACAAGAAGACATCCACTGAGAGAAATGTGTCTGGAGCATTATGAAAAGTAAATAAAGCAAGGAAAGCATTATTCTGAGCAACATAAGTAAGATTGAGTAAAATTACCAGTAACTGTATCATACCACTGGCATCATGGTAGAGATTATAGTGCCAGATAGTGCCGTAGAGTGCCAGATCAATCCGGCACCATAAACAGGCTAGCACTATGTGGCACTATCCTACAGAACAAGTCTATTAATGTACAGTATGCTCATACAAGAAGACATCCACTGAGAGAAATGTGTCTGGAGCATTATGAAGAGTAAATAAAGCAAGGAAAGCACTATTCTGAGCAACATAGGTAAGATTGAGTAAAATTACCAGTAACTGTATCATACTACTGGCATCATAGTAGATATTATAGTACCAGATAGTGCCGTAGAGTGCCAGATCAATCTGGCACCATAAACAGGCTGGCACTATATGGCACTATCCAGCGGAACAAGTCTAGTATCAATCAAGTGCAAACATATTCAATATGCTTGATGGCCAACCTTACAAACAGCTATGATGCAAGGGTAACATTGAAGGTACCTGTCATGATCACATGACAACCATGAACACCCATGCCAAATTTCAGCTTCCTAGCTCAATTTCTCAGAGATTCCTTCTGGAACTGTTGTGTTGTAATCTGATTAGTTTGGGGCTTGTTCTACAATGTAGAGGCTAATCAACAATGTACAACAGCTTCCAGTATGCTAATACTGAAATAGTTTATCGGGAGTTTGATATACCAACAGAAGATGTAACTTTCACTAATTTCCTCAATCTTAGGCTCAAAATATACTGTAGGCAGTGTTTATCACTTCTACAGCAGTGTTCTGACCTTCTGTCAACTAATGGGCTTATTTACCTTTGTAGTAACTTTTCTTTATTTGGAAGTCACTTTCCTTTCTGAGAAAATATTTCCTAATATGGAAATTCTGAACTCCCCTTTAACCTAAAGGGGTGTGTTGTAGAAGTCTCTAAAGGGGTCTTTAGACCTAAAGGGGCTTCTTTAGAGTAAAGGGGTTTCTAAAAGGGGTCTCTAAAGGGGTCTTTAGACTAAAGGGGTGTCTCAAGGGGTGTCTTTAGAGTAAAGGGGTTTCTTAGAGGGGACTTTCCCAACAGAAAAGTGGTAGTTTCTTGTAGAACTTAGATTGGATTCTTGTGAGCTTTGCAGTCTCTTTACTGATGTAGTACCAATCAAAGTCAGAATACTCAACAGTGCAAGTGATGCAGGGGAAGTCTTATAACCTTTAAACTTGTAATTGTAGTGTGGAGATTCTGGAAAGAGTGGCTCTCCCTTTATTTTTCAGCTGGGGAAGTCATATATATGAAAATTATGAAGGTTCAAAGTTTTTGGGCAATTGCGCAAGCAATACACATGATACAAAGCTAACATTTTGCAGTGGCGCAGATTGAACATAGATTGATTGGCTGGTTTGGAAGTTACCCGCAATCAAAGTCACCATAGTAATCCTAGCAATAAGGCATTGTATATATAATAATTGGACTCTTTTGGTCATAACTCCTTAAGTACTGCTTCAAATGAGCTGTAATTTGAAACATGTGTTGGCTACTGCGGGTTCTGTATGATATAATATTCTTTGGTGGATTGCTTGTCAGGGTCTGGAGCATTTGTTCTTCCAAGTTGGAAATTCTTGATCTTTCGCTTGTGTATTACAATAGCAAAAAGCAAAATAAAGAAATGAGTGCAATATTGGTTTAGAGATATTGTAGTAATGGAATACTTTCCATTACCACAGAGCCCTCTACCACGTTCCAGAAACCTCCTGTCCATTCCAAACCATTGTTACACAATGGTACATTCCATGAAAGCTTCCCATTGTATTTTACATAGTTCAGTACCATATATAGGAATACCAGGTCACTTGACTTAGCCATATGATCAGGTGAGCCAACCCATTTCCCCATCTGGTTTCAGTGCCATGTCATTATCCCCAGCACCATTGCTGTGCCTCACCCCATAACCCCATTAGTATTAGCCAATATCTCTTGGCATCAGTATAGCCAAAAAGTATATATAGTCCTATCCTCCCTTAAGTATTCCTCAGTTGGATAAACACAGGTCTTGAATAAACAGCCTTGCCTTGATGGTCCACACCTAAGTCCTTTCCTGCCATGCCTAGCTTTTCCTCCTGCCTTGTGTCTATTCATAACAGTACCAATGACTATGTCTTTGCCTTGGCATTAGATGGGTTTTTACCCAGCATGTGCTCTACCAGCATATTCAGTTAGCCACTGATTCTCATCAACCTGAATCTGCCACCTATATTACAGCTTCAGAGCCAAAATCTGATGGTAGTCTCACAGGTATCTGGCCTAAATCATCATCCACTATGGATAGCTACCTGTTCCCATTACTGGATGAATTTTGTATGCTTTCCAGCAGGATAACAGTAAATGGCCATCATGTCAAGGTGCATAGTACTATCTGCAGTGGAAATACCACAGTCATTAGCAAGATAGCCAGCTTTGTTGGGCTAAATAGATGGTATTGCTCTCAAATGTGTGAGATCCAGAGAACTTACACTATAACTTACACATATTCCCTATGGAAGATAATCTGGTCCTGTGGGTGGATCCAGTCTGGATCAGCCGTTAGAATCCTGTTTAGAGGCTGTCATTATACTAGCAGCTTGGAATTAGTGACCCTCCTAATGATTTTGCAACATGATCACAATGGTGTATTGCTAATTTTACAACCAAATAGAGGGATAAAACTTGATAAGATTTAGTTGGTGCTGTGATGATATTTACATGGCATTGTTGAGGTCTTTTAACACTCTACAACTGATTTAAGTGGATCTAACTAGCCAGGACATCCAATTGCCTTATGTGGCAAGAAGCTTGACAGTATTTAGATGGCCTCACCTCAAGACTCTAATGGCATTTTATTAGCATTATGACAGCCTGCAGCTGGTTCTGTATAATGCTACCATACCAATTGACCAAATAGTACTTCCTTTTTCTTCCTCCCCTTGTGCAATTCATATATTCCACTGTAGAATCACCCCTCTTTATTTGCTTACCCTTTAATACCTTGGGTATTCCACATATAGTTTGAATCAAAAAAAAACTGCAACCACTTGCATACTAACCTCTACAAATGCACGCACCTGCTGCAATTGACATTCTTCTATTACCTCAACTTTCCAGCTTTTTAGTATGATACTTGCAAAGCTGCTGTATACCTTGTACTGCTGGTAACATATATATCTTAAAGATATATGCTTAGTTGTTGCCACTTCTACCATAAATACCTCTTGAATATCTGCAAAGAACTTTGTGGTATTTAGCCAATATAATACTTCTCCCTGCTGGATTCTTGTCCCCCTTATAGATGTACTCTGGCTTTTGTTTGTGTGAATTCCATATTGAATGGTGTAGAAGTTGGTTTGTGGCCATGAGAAATCCGGCATACCTTGGTAGAGTTTTCCTGATAAAAGTTAGTTGCTTGTTGCACCCAACCCAACTTTGCATCACTTAGCTGATTACCCACACATTGGGGCTACTTAGCTCCTTAATGCCATAGGCATAGGTGTCTCCATATGCACATTTGTCCTAAGTATTTTCCAACTCTTCCTGGCTGTCCTCCATGTTCCAACTCATCACATCCATGATGGACATGAAGGTAATATTCTTGATGAGATTGGGATATGGTAGTACCTGCAACTTGACTTGACTTCCTATCTCCCCACACATCTGCTCCATAGGAAACTCCCAAAAGGTGAAGCAAGGCCCAGTATTCTCCACACACCATGCAAGTTTGAGTAGAGAATGGATACAGTAGTGGGAGAGATATAAACAATCAGCTTTATGTTTGTAGTATGGTTGCTCAGATCCCATTACAAACTCCTTGCACAACAGCTATGATGTGCCAAGTTGGCATTGGTGATATGATTCTGAATAAGTATTCCTACAATGTCCAAATACAACTCCCAATGCTTCCAATGTACTCTTGGTAGGAATGGCTTCAGAATGCCACTTGAATAAATACATATCCAGTTCATCCAGTTTTTGCATTTGTATTTTTGCATATGCAGATGAAGATTAATTGGAGCCCATGAGAAGTATTTAGAGTAGCAGATATTCTGTAATATCTTGCCACTTCTTTCAAATTTCTCCAGTATCTCAAAGGGCTCATTTAGCTTAAAATGCCCTATGTACAACTTGGTCATCAGTATAGGGATATTGTTGAAAAGCAAATGCATTGCTCCCAGCGGAAAGCTTTTTCTCCAACAAGTACCATCTATCTTAAGTATCTCTGGTTTCCAGTTGATTCCATATTCTGGCCAATGGCCTATAGCTTGCCAACTTTGCTGCATTGCATGCTGACTTTTGCGTATCCTCACTATGGAAAGATGATATTCTTAGTGCTAGTGTTTAGGTAATAATAAAGTGTGTGGGTCATGGAGTAAATCCCCTGGATCTCACACATTTGACAGCAATACCATCCATTGTGCCCAGAAAAACCTGCTATCTTGCTGATGGCTGGGGTATCTCCAATACGGATAAAAATATGTGCTTTTCATGATAGCCAATAACTGTTATCCCACTGGAAAGCATACAAGAGTCATCCAGCAATGGATGCAGGTAGCTATCCAGGTTGGACAGTGTTTCAGGCCCAGATACCAGTAAGACTACCATCAGATTATTGCTCTGATACAATACGATGGGTGACAGATCCAGATTAATGAGAATCAGTGGCCAGCAGGATTTGTTGGTGGAGTACTTGTTTAATGAGAATCTATCAAGTGCTAAAGCAAAGGCATGGTCATACATTCCTGCAAAGTAGCCCTTGCTTCTTAGCTGTTTGTAAAGCTTGCCATCAAATATATAGGATATGCTTGCACTTGATTGATACTGAGCGCAATACTGTATAGCTCTGCAATGTTTGTTGAGCTGCCTCAGCTTACTTAGTCAGGGTATGACCAGAATATATCTGGAGTATGAACAATGTTTTCATTCAATGGTGGTGGATTCCTGTCAATTTTGACACGTTGCAATGGCAGCATATTTGGATGTGAATGCCATGCAACTGTTAACACATGCTGGAATCTGGACAGTCTCTGGATCATATGTTGCCAACCACATGACAGTTGTCCACATGTCCCATGGACATTGTAAGTTCCATCCTGGTATGTTTTTGGCATGAAGTAGTAATAAATCCTGAAAGCCCCCATTACTGATATTGGTGGAAACATGCCACTTCTGTAGCCACAACATTACATCATTCACCAAGAAAATGGACTACTGGGTTCACTTGGCTCCATAAAGTATCCTTGGCATGTGTTTCAACATATGCTATCTCATTGCAAATAGGGATTTGACTGGGCGCACATGTGGTACTGTTGTTGGGGGAAATAGACTCAAAATCCTTCAGTGAACCTTCTTTGTCAGAGCGATCACTCTGTGTGCCATATTCAGAAGGCCAAGGTTAGCCTAAAGGCATCACAAACTCACCAGACTCAGTTTGCGCATGGTGACAAAGACAGCCAGGTGCCAATATGGAAGTATCAACTGACTGGCAAGATAATGTTGGTACAATGGTGACCAATGAATGGTCAAGTATGACTTGGGTGGCAAAACACTGGCCATGATCCTTGTAATACTTGCTATGCTGTCTGCATGCTTCATGGCTGAGAGGCTTGCCACAATAGCCCTATGAAAAATAATTTGGTTCCACTGGTGGATCCAATTGGGATCATCCGTTGTGGTAGGGTAAACATACCTCCCACAGACAAGTTTATTCATATAGTGATTATGATATACTTATCCATATTTTATCTTATCAGTATTATCCCATTCTTCTTTTGCCCATATTATCAGTATTATCCCCATATGATGTTTACCCTGATTAGTTATTAGCATTAGTTATCCCAGATGTTATTCAGCTTTGTGATCAGTAGATGTATCTATATAAGGCAAGTACCCGCGTCAGTACCCGTGACACATGACCTAGGTCTGTGTTACCATCTCTACCATTTCAATACCATATATGGTATTTCTATGTTGCACAGGTTTCAGACTACTGATTCCTGATTGGTTGAGAGTGCTGTGCCTTTTAGAACCTTCCAGGACATTCTTGGCATATTTTTAGCTCGTAGTGATGTCATCAAGAATTCCACTGATACCTAGAATCTTCTAGAACCTTGTCATTAGTAATCACTTGGCAATCAGGAAAAGTATTTAAGGGAAAGCAATCCCTCATCAATAAATCATCCCTTCTATCAGTAACACTTCTACCTTATTGATTAGCAGTTGATCACTGCACCTGCCTTCAACAGTACATCTCAGACCTGCCATCAAGGAGCTTTTCAGGGTAGTGCACAAGACACACAGAGGCCTTTGGAGACACTTGGAGCACCTAGGAAGCTAGAGAAGCAGGAGCTTTTACCATAGTGACATATTGACAAAGACACCAGCAGTTTAGACACAGAGGTTATTGCACCCATCAGACACCTCACACACCTTGAGTTGTGTAGCTTCTCCCAGGAGTACCTCTACACCACCACATATTTGGCACCCAACGTGGGGGGTTTGACTGAACTGCCCCTAGAAGACTTAAGAAAGAACAAATTATCAAGACCATGGATCTACCTTTACCAGGAATGCAAGGAACCCCTTTCTTTGATGGAACTAAAGTCAAAGCTTTCATCAAGAGGTGGGAGCTTTTCTGCAGAGCCCACAAAATACCTGAGGCCATTATGGCTGAAGAGATGCCCCCCTACAGCACTGATGAGATCATGCTCTCATTATATGAAAGAAATGATCTGCTGACAAATTGGACCCTCTTGAAGAGCTACTTGATTGATGAATATGGAGAGAGACAAGTTGACTACACACTTCAAGACTTGGAGAACTTTGCTTATAGCAAGTTTAAGCTGCTACCATTGAAAGAATACTTGAGTGGCCTTGAGCAAATTGGAGAGTCACTGAAAGCCCAAGGAGTTATAACTGATCTCACTTTATCTGCCTATCTTCTCAGAGCACTACCAGAAGACCTGGTGAGAAGGATTGAAAACAATCCTACTGTGAAAGCTATGAGTTCACTGCCTGCATTTCAGTTAGCTAAGCAGATTCTACTTGCCCCTGAAGAAACCTCACCAATCAGAAAGCTTCTTTCAAGCTCAGCACAAAACCAAGATAGCCAAGACTTACTTCATCCCAGTAATCAAAGCACTCAAATTCAGGAGCTGACACAGCAACTAGAGAAACTCTCTTTGCTACTCACCGGCAAAGCATATGGGCAGAAGCCAGTAGAGAAAGAAGTCAAATATACATGCATGTGGTGTGACTCTGCCAACCATTCCAAGAGAAATTGCCAAGAGCTTCAGTCATTACTATCCACAGGTGATGTCCTATATAGTCCTCAGGGATACATAGTCAGTAAGCATGGTGACAAATTATCCACAGCATTTGGACAAGGAGGAATGAGAGTTCACTACAAGCAAGTCACCTCTCATACAAGAAAGGTTCAACTCCATGAAGAAGAAGATCCTGACTACTTTGATCCAGCTGAAGTTCTGAACTTTGACTATGAGGACCCCAGAGAGGCCCAAGATCATATAGCTTCAATTTATGCTTCAAAGAGACACCATCCTGAAAAAATGGCTAATCCAGACCCAGCAGCAAAAGTACCAAGATGTGAGCCAGAAGTTGTGATTGAGAAGAAAGCATCACCCCCATTAATTTTACAAGAGTCTGCCAAGGCCAACAACTACCACATGCAGCCTAGAGTCAAGCAAAATGGTACCCCAGAGGCTCTGACAAGTCATATACTAGGAAGCAACATATCAATCAAGGTTGGAGAGCTACTCAGTGTATCACCATCTGTAAGAAAGACTCTGGATGAGCATATCAGAATAAGAAAGCATCCAATTGAAGCAACTCAAGGCAACCAGGTCAGGACAGTTCAAGGAAGCCAAGATATCAGTAAGCTGCATCAAAGCCAGAAACACTACTACTCAGTGGCAACTGCAACAACTACTGGAACTGTGCATAATCAAGAAATCCTATGTCATATAGATAGTGGATCTGAGATATGTGTGATGCCTTTGGAGGCTTGGAAACAACTACCATGCAAAGACCTATTGCCCATAGACACCAATATCAATTGGAGCATGAAGGATGCCAACTCAGGGCAATCAAAGCTTTTAGGAATTATTCACAGCTTCCCTCTCATCATTGAAGGAATACCCCATGAGATCCCAGTATTCATTTGTGCAAAGGCTAACTTTGAATTACTTCTTGGAAGACCATGGGAAGTAAAAGCAAGAGCAACTGCAGTGAACTACCCAGATGGTTCAGCATGGTATACTATATACTCAGAGAGCCCAGGACTAACTGCAACCTTCTGTGGTGTGGACTCAAACAATATCCGATCAATGACATCATGTAGATTTCTATCTCAAGAAAGGACAGGTGGCTTCATTGAGGAAGACTGAGAGAGCACTTTGTTCTCCAAACTTACAGTGGTTAGCTAAAAAGTTCCCTGAAACTTTTTAGCTCAAGTGGGGGGTGGATGTGGTAGGGTAAACATACCTCCCACAGACAAGTTTATTCATATAGTCATTATGATATACTTATCCATATTTTATCTTATCAGTATTATCCCATTCTTCTTTTGCCCATATTATCAGTATTATCCCCATATGATGTTTACCCTGATTAGTTATTAGCATTAGTTATCCCAGATGTTATTCAGCTTTGTGATCAGTAGATGTATCTATATAAGGCAAGTACCCACGTCAGTACCCGTGACACATGACCTAGGTCTGTGTTACCATCTCTACCATTTCAATACCATACATGGTATTTCTATGTTGCACAGGTTTCAGACTACTGATTCCTGATTGGTTGAGAGTGCTGTGCCTTTTAGAACCTTCCAGGACATTCTTGGCATATTTTTAGCTCATAGTGATGTCATCAAGAATTCCACTGATACCTAGAATCTTCTAGAACCTTGTCATTAGTAATCAGTTGGCAATCAGGAAAAGTATTTAAGGGAAAGCAATCCCTCATCAATAAATCATCCCTTCTATCAGTAACACTTCTACCTTATTGATTAGCAGTTGATCACTGCACCTGCCTTCAACAGTACATCTCAGACCTGCCATCAAGGAGCTTTTCAGGGTAGTGCACAAGACACACAGAGGCCTTTGGAGACACTTGGAGCACCTAGGAAGCTAGAGAAGCAGGAGCTTTTACCATAGTGACATATTGACAAAGACACCAGCAGTTTAGACACAGAGGTTATTGCACCCATCAGACACCTCACACACCTTGAGTTGTGTAGCTTCTCCCAGGAGTACCTCTACACCACCACACCGTCAAGATCCCATTTAGAGACCATTATAATAACAGCAGCTTGGAATTAGTGACCCTTCTGATGATCTTATAACAAGATCATGATGGTGTTTTGCAAAGTTTATAGCCAAATAAAGGGATAAAACTTGACAATTTTTGATTGGTACTGTGGCAATATTTGCATGGTATTGTTATGGTCTTTCAGCACTCTGTTACTATTTTAAGTGGATCCAGTTGGCCAGGACTTCCAATTGCCTTATATGCTAAGAAACTTGATGGTATTTTGACGGCCACACAGCAAGACTCTGATGGCATTTTTTTGGGAGTATGATGGCCTACCGCTGGTTCTGTATAATGCTACTGTACTAATTTACCAAATGGTATTTCCTTTTTCTACCTCACCTTATGCAATTCATATATTCCACTGTAAAATCACCTTTCTTTATTTGCTTACCCACTACTACCTTGGGTATTCCCCATATAGTTTGAATAAAAAAAAACTATGGCCTCCTGCTTACTAACCTCTACAAACACGCACACCTGCTGCAATTGACATACTTCTATTACCTCAACTTTCCAGCTTTTTAGTATGATACTTGCAAAGCTGCCATATGCCTTGTACTGCTGGTAGCATATATATCTTGCAAACATATGCTTGGTTGTTGCCACTTCTGCCATAAATACCTCCTGAATATCTGCAAAGAACTTCTTGGTATTTAGCCAATTTATTATTTCACCCTGCTGGACTCTAGTCCCCCTTATAGGTGCGCTCTGGCTTTTGTTTGTGTGAATTCTGTATTGAATGGTGTAGAAGTTGGCTTGTGACCGCAGGTAATCTGGTATATCTTGGTGGAGCTCCCCTGAAAAAAAATTAGTTGCTTGTTGCACCCAACCCAACTTTGCATTACTTAACTGATTACCTGTGCATTGGGGCTGCTTGGCTTCTTAATGCCATAGGCATAGGTGTCTCCATGTGTACATTTGTTCTCAGTATTTTCCAACTCTTTCTGGCTGTCCTCCATGTGCCAACTCATCACATCCGTGACAGACTTGAAGGTAATATTCTTGATGAGATTTGGATTTGGTAGTACCTGCAACTTGACTTGACTTCCTATCTCACCACACATCCACTCCATAGGAAACTCCCAAAAGGTGAAACAAGGCCCAATATTCTCCCCAAACTGTGCAAGATGGAGTAGATAATGGATACGGTAGCAGCAGAGATCTACACGTTCAGCTTTATGTCTGTAGTATAGCTGCTCAAATCCCGTTACAAACTCCTCACACAACAGCTGTAGATGCGTCAAGATGGCATTGGTAATCCACTTCTGGATAAATATTCCTATAATATCCACATATGACTCCCAATGCTGCCAATGTACTCTTGCTAGGAATGGCTTCAGATCACCACTTGAATAAAAACATATCCAGTTCATCCAGTCTTTGCATATGTATTATTGCATATGCATATAAATATTAATTGGAGCCCATGAGAAGTATTTAGAGTAGCAGATATTCTGTAATATTTTGCCAATTTTTTCAAATTTCTATGGTAACTCTAAGGGCTCATTTAGCTTGAAATGCCCTATGTACAACTTGGTCATCAGTATAGGGATATTGTTGAAAGGCAAATGCATTGCTCCCAGTGGAAAGATTTTGCTCCAGCAGATACCCTCTATCTTAAGTATCTCCGGTTTCTGATTGATTCCCTATTCCGGCCAATGGCTCATAGCTTGCCAACTTTGCTGCAATTGCATGCTTACTTCTGTACATACTCTCTGTGGAATGATGATGTTATTAGTGCTGGTGTTTGGGTAATAATAATGTGTGTGAGTTATGGAGTAAATCCCCTGGAACTCACACGTTTGACAGCAATACCAATCATTGTGCCTGGAAAAACCTGCTATCTTGCTGATGGCTGGGGTATCTCCAATGCAGATAATAATATGTGCTTTTACATAACAGCCATTTATTGTTAACCTGCTGGAAAGCATAACAAGCTCATCCAGCAATGGATACAGGTAGCTATCCAGGTTGGACGGTGATTTAGGCCAGATAACAGTAAGACTACCATCAGATTATTGCTCTGATACCACAAGATGGGTGGCAGATTCAGATTAATGAGAATCAGTGGCCAGTAGGATTTGCTGGTGGAGTACTTGTTTAATGAGAATCCATCAAGTGCTAAAGCAAGGCATGGTCATACATACCTTCAAAGTAGCCCTTGCTTCTTAGCTGTTGTAAATGCTTGCCATTGAATATATTGGATATGTTTGCACTTGATTGATACTGAGTGCAATACTGTATAGCGTCACAGTATTAGTTGGACTGCATCTAAGATATGGTATGACCGGTGTAGTGGGGTGACAGTGACACCCACTGACAGATGTGCTCATTCCCTTATTTTCTACTTCCCAAAATCTCTACTGCATTTATTTTAGTTTTATCCCATTTGTCTTACCCAATCAGTACTATCCCATAAGCCAGTGGACTATCACACCTTCTTACCTTATTGCATAAGTAACCCCTCACTTTATGTAAGATTACTAGCATTAAGTGCTTCTATATTAGGCAAGTGCCCGCACCAGTACCTGTGACACATGATCAACCTGTGTCACCACCCCTACCATTTCCATACTGTATATGGTATCCCTATGTTACACAGGTCTCAGAATACTGATTCCTGATTGGTTGGATGTGCTGTGCCTCTTAGAACCTTCTGGCACCTACTTATAACATTCTTAGGTCATTCTGATGTCATTAAGATTTCTATTGATATCTGGAACCTTCTGGAACACCATTATTAGTAATCACATAGCCAGCAAGAAAAGTATGTAAGGGAGGCTATCCCTCATCAATAAATCATCATCCCTTTTACCAATATACCAACTTGATGATTAGTGTGATCACTGCTACCTGCTGCTACCTGAACTTCGAACCCCAGACCACAGGACACTCCCAGGAAACTGTGCTGACAGCCAACTGACCTTGGAGGCACCACTTGTGAGGAATACTCAGAGTAGGTATCTTTTATTATATTTGATTCTTTCCCAAGCTTGTTCTTGTACAGGCAAAGATACTTTTCTGTCTTTGTAACTATTGACCACAGCTGCATTCTTATCAAGTCCCTGCTGGTGGAGTTTACAGTTGTTTTGACTTTGGAAGCTTTAGTACATTGTCATCTCAAAGGACGCTGAACCCAGCACATACTTTTGTTAAGACACCAACTAAGCTGGGGATTGTAGCTCAATAGTTCTCCCTTGACAAGCTTGTGGCTTTATTCCCCTTCACATTAGATTAGAGACAGAACCCAAGTATTCCTAGCAAGCTTTTGCCAGAGGTTATTGCACCCAGTGAGCACCCCACACACAAAACACCTGAGAAGTGTTGGACATATCTCTCCCTTGGACCTATACACCACCACATATTTGGCACCCAACATGGGGGGTTCATACAAGCTCCCTAGGACCCAACAAGATCTACCTGAAGATTTGAGCTGTTATCCACCTATTAAAAGAGACTACCAATATTATCAAGATTACAACACCAACCTACCTGCCCAAAGTGAACTCTATGCCATTACCACTCTCACATGGAGCCACACAGTTTGATGGAAAGAATGTGAAAAGCTTCATATTCAAATGGGAGAAGCTCTGCAAGATGTGCAGCCTATCTGAACAAGAAATGGCTGAAGACTTCCCCTATTACTGCACCAATGATATACCACTAAGCTTCTCAGACAAGGAGACAT
>MCFE01001031.1:0-19434 GCA_002104905.1 Basidiobolus meristosporus CBS 931.73 | reverse complement strand
GGCCTATCCCCCAATGAACAAGTCTCCTACACTGGAGGCATGTATATTAAAGTGACAAATGAATCTCCGGCATGGTCAACGCAGGACCGAAACCATTGGCAGCAACTTAATCCATCAAAACCCTGATGGAACGTGAGCAGGCCAGAATGATTTTGGAGATGACCGATAGGCCAAGATTAAAGTGCCCGAAACATTTATATACGTCAATGGGTGGTACATGGCCAGGAGATGGTAATTTAGAGTTTCAACTCTGCTTCCAGCCACGACCAATGAGTGGGAAGTTCCGTTGAGTAAGGATGGGGAAATGAGTGGTATGATGGGTTTACAGGAAACGGTGGATTTTATCTTGTTCTTTCTGCGAATCAAGGTTGTCCAAATTATCCCACCACTTGTAGAGGTAGCTCTCAGCAATAATGCGGAACCATGGAGTGAATTGCATTCCGTTGGTATCTAGATCGAATTGGATTGGATGAATTTAGTTTTCGAGATATTCATCACATCAGTTACTGTGTAAACTACGGGCCATACCGGATTCGGCAAACAGATTCTGCAACTCCTCCTTGCTAACATAGCGCACGCTCTTGACCTCGTTGGGGCTAACATCGAGGGTAACATTGGGTGCCTTGATGAAAAGGATGTAATCGACTGGAATTGGTGAAGATGATGGTTAGGTTGGATGGGAAATGGAACCAAGGCCTAGATGCAGCTCTTACTTTCGTGTTCACCCCACACTCCATCCGATGGAGACTTGTAATGGATTCGGGTGAGATACTCGAATTGGTCCACAGGGACTTGCTCCGGTGGGATACCCAATTCATGTTGAAGCTTTCTTTGGGCAGCATTTCTCACACCTAGAATGTGAAACAGTAAATTTCCTTAGAACTTGGGAGACGGAAAAGTCACTGAACGGATAACTACCGAGTTGGTTCTCCTCGATCAGTTCGTCAGGAACGCACAAAGGATGCGAACAGCAAGTGTTTGTGAACAGATTGGGGAAGGTGATCTTCTCCTCGGCTCTCTGCTGTAACAACAACCGGTTCTGGTCGTCAAACAGAAACACGCTGAAAGCACGGTGCAATAGTCCCTTATCGAGATTCTCATTCAGATGGCCTGGGAAAATAGGTTGGATCGATTAGTAACTGCCAAGGTTAAGTTGCGCGCAAGAACAACGAACAATTCTTTTTGGTGTCACCACCGTAGGCCTTATCGTTCTCGTCAACGAGGATGCACATCTCCTCCATGAGACGAACTTGTTCTTCATCGTATTGTGACAAATCGAAACCCATCCCGAATTAGACAATTAAGATTAGAAGAAAATGTAGTGACTTGTATAAAAAAGAAATACAGAACGGATCTAAATTAAGAGACAAGCTGCTCGTGAAGAGGACCAACGCTCTTGTATGGTGAAAAAATCCCGCAACAAAGTTGGGGTTCGACTTGTGTCGGATGACTCGGGGCTGGTTGATCCCGAAAAGATCACCCAAAATTGGAAATTGCTCTTCGTGCAAGCGACATTGTGTCAATTAAATAAACTACACGATGAAATCCATGGGATGCCACTACATTCAAATGGGTACTTGATTGGTGGAAAAAAAGGCTTATCACAGATACATCTGCTAATTTATTTAGGCTGGAGTTATTACCCCTAGACGTTCAGATTGGTGGAGTTTTTGATGATTGCCTAATTTAAAGTATTATTGCCAGACGACTAGTCCCGGGAAATCCACCCCATCTCCAATATATATACGCTAGAGAATGGTCGAAGTGGTCGTGACGGGTGCCAGTATTAGTCTGACTTCTGAAAAGCCCTTCTAAGGAAGGAGTTATGTGGCGCGTAGTCGTAGTATAGGCCAAGACCTGAGTATCCAGTTGAGAGATTGCTGGTATGCTTGGGTGAACAAATATTTAAGTCTTGGCATGCGATTTAAATTTGAACAATATGTACCCGCAGGCAAGAAAAGTGATATAACAAACAATTCGTTTCCATTAGTGCATCCATGGCTCAAAGATATACCTTTGTGAGTAACAATTTAATAAATGTGAGCTGTGTGCTTTTGGGTCACCTTTCACGTGCAATTCTCATCAAAGTGGTAAGTGTACGAATCTGGATAGGGATCCAAGTTCCTATCTTTACTGAACCATCTACCATCCCATCTGCTCTATTATCGGCATTATTGATTAATAAACATTTTAAGATCTCATTTGCTATCTGTTTCTAATGTCGCGCTTGAAGAGCGTACAAGACCACGCAGAAAACGGATATAGGATAGAGGCAGGCCGAAGCTATGGGCCATTCTTAGCCAACGATGTCAAGAACCGTGGACGCACACATTAATGAAATTCAAACAAGTTCAAAACCTGGGCCTCTCAAGGCTGGGCCACAAATCGCGGGTGAATATTTGCAGTTAAGCAGTACTCTTCCACATGACTACCAAACAGAGACTAGCTGTACGGCCGTTTTTGGCAACATGCGTCTAGAGTTTCGTGCGGTGCGGATTCACTGTAACTGCACTGCGATACTCTGTTCTGCCCACCTAATGACTTGATTCTGGCCTCCCCACTTCTGGACACCTACTTTAATCCGAGGCTATGGTGAGACTTGCATTGCTGGTCGCAGATTGACGCAAATCTTGTACCACCGAACTGTGTACATTTCTTAGACGCGTCATGTTTGGAGGAATCAAATGATCAACTGCGCCATGGCGAAAGTATAAGACTTTGAGGGTAAGCCCCACTGGTGGCCATATCTGGAATTGAGGCAAGCACATCAATAGGAGAATAGGATTGAACCATTCAAAGCTTCGATGACAATGGGTCAGAGGGGGCGATGGTGCAGCGTATCACTAATGATCCCTGGAATCAGTCATCAGTGGGTGTCTCGCTTTAAGGCAGCCTGGTATACACTCGGGGGAGAGAACGGGATTTAGCTTGGTGTCGGATGGGCGAGCTTATGAGGTCAGCACCTTGCAATGTCATGTGTGGTTTTGGTTTCGATTTTGATTTTGATTCTAGTTCTGATTCACAGATGTGGTGAGGTTTAATTTATCCCATGAGATGTCTTGACGAGAATGGACTAGGATTTCTCTCCCGGGTTCCTACTCTCTGCATGCAGCTTGTTTCAGAAACGAGGATTGACTAGCATTCAACTAGGCGAATGGAACACAGTTGGAATATTTGCCTCCATGAGCAATCCCTCCCTTACGATGTCGAAATAGGGCAGATGTGACTGCTGTGAAAATGGCCGCGTCACGGGTTCTGTTGGTCTTGATCGGGTGCAGTGCGCGCTCTCTTGTCCTTTGTTCAGTGGATTAAGAATGGGCAATAGAGATGCTGCCTGCACCCCATGTGGTACTTGTTACCATATACACGTCCTTAGCACAACCCACTCATACTGAAGCTCGATCGGCTACGCTTATTTCATCCTGCAATACTGCTCCTGGGGATTTGAATAAATGTATTCTGTACACTTCGTGAACCCTCAGCAACTCCGCTGTCTGCCTACGCTGCAGATATTGTTTTCGTGTGCTTCCGGCAGAGATTCCTGTTAGTTAAGGAGATTTATTGAGTTAATATAATACGCACGCAGCGGGTCTGCAATTTAAGAATCGCAGGAATTAATGACTAATGTAAGTCAAGCAAAAGTTAGGAATATTCAATGGAACCTGTACATCAGATATGTATGGGTTTCTCAAATTACTATATACTTGTTTGCTGATTGTTCATTGGGATGCAATGATATTACCCTAACCCCCTCTTGGGGCCCCTATATGAAGTCATATGATTGCAGTCCAATCTTGGGCTTAAAAGCTATAAAACTACTAGTACTGAGAGAGAGCACCACTAACGATCTAAGCCATCCCTTCATTTTGTCTGACCTATTGTCTTTGTTTCGACTTCCTTGAAAATTTTCTTCATACACTACCCTTTGCCTTCTCAACTACCCTCGCTTTTGGTAAGTGTGGTTTCGTTGGATTTATCTTTCTTCGGCTGCCTTTATGGTTCAATTCATCTAACACTTTCCTATTTCAGTATTTCGTTGATTTGCTAATATTATGGCCACCGCTACCGAGAACGCTGCTCCCGTAGAACTTCGCACTGAGCAGGAGGAAAATGCACCCGTTGTTGAGGCCGAAGCGCCAGCCGAAGAGCTAGTTCATACTACTGATGCTACCCCTGCTGAGGCACCTGCTGAATCTGAAGAAGTCCAAGATATCGACAATGGATTTCTTTACAAGCGTGGTCCAAGACCTCTCCGATTGTGGAAGCATCGTTATTTTGCTTTTCATCCTGATCCCATCCCCCTTGCTCAGCTCCGTCTAGTCTCAAAGAAGTATACCAAGGCCGTTTCGGCCAATAAGGAGGAATTCGAAAAGGTGAATCGATCGCTGTTCCACAGTATCGCCTCTGCCACTGTTTCGGGTGAAGGTCTATTATTCTATTATAAATCTTCGAATCCTGATCATGTCGAGGTTCCATTGGGCATTCTCAATCTCAGTGACATTGAATCTGTTGCTCCAACCAAAACTAGCAGACCTCACTCCTTCTTAATCAAGACCAATGCTAGAGAATACACTTTGGCGGCTCCTACTTCTGATGAGGCTAAGTCCTGGGTTCAGAGCATCCAAGGAAAGCTGGATTCGCTCTCCACCCTTACCAACCCTGCAGAGAGTCAGCAATATAAAGATACCTACGAGGCCTTGGTGAGCCGCCAGGCTTTCAATCCCAAGACTACTCCTCCCATTCCCACTGGTATTTTGTCTGACACCGAAGTACTTTCTGGCTCGGACAATGAGAATGAGCACCGTTCTGGTGAATCCCAAGCAGCAGAGGTGCAGAAAGAGGATGTTACTGCTCCGCAAGAAGATGCTGTAGCCGAGGAAACCCCAGCAATCGCTGAGGTTTCAAGTGAAGTCCAATCAGACTCTCCTAAGCGTAAATCTATGTTTGGCAACTTTAAATCATTCATCAATAAGAAGGCGGACAAGCCCGCAGACGCGGCTGCTCACTCACCCGAGGCTGCTACACAAGCTGAGGCCGAAAACGCAACCGAAGCCCAACAAGAAGTGCAGGAAGCGGCCGCACCTGAAACTGCCGAGGAGCATGCAGAAACTGCAGAATCTCCTGCTGCTGATGCCAAGAAAGATGAGCATCCATCTCGCCCACTGTCGTTCCATCTCCCCAAGTTCTTCAAAGCCCCAAAGAAGGAGGAGAAGCATGAAGCTGTCGCTGAGGTACACGAAGAAGCCACCACAGAACAACATGCCGAAGATGCAGCCAATACCGAGGTTGCTGAAGGTGCTCATGCCGTTACTGGGGCAGAAGCAGAGGCAGCTGAGACTCCTGATGCTGTACCCGATCACTCAGCTGAGCCTGCTCGTCCCTCCTCACCATTCAAGCGTACGCTATCCAATTTCCTTCATCTGAAGAAGAACAAGCAGCCAGAACACGCTGCTGATGTAGATGTTCATCCTCCTGCCGCTGAGGCCGGTAACTTAGAAAAGCCACTGGATATTGTCGACAACTCTAAAGTTGATGCAGAGACGACCACCGCTGCCCCTGCTGACGCCGCCTCGCCTGAACCAACTCCTGAAGTTGCTGCTGAAGAGCCTGCTCCCATTGAAGAAGCTGCTGATAAGCCGAAGAAACAAACTTTGTTCAAACGATTAAGTCTAATGGTTCGATCCAACACTGCTTCTAAGGAGGCTGCACCCACCAGTACCGAAGCTGCTGCTCCAGCCACTACCCAACTATCAGAGGAACCAATTTTGGAAACTCCCCAAGAACAACCAGCCACTGAGGAGGCAGTCAAGGCCATTTAATAAGGCAAGGCACGAGCTTAATGTTGGTAAATGAATTTCGTAATCAGCGATGTGTATTCGGAATCAATTGTAAGAATATCCTTTAATCCTTCCATTGCCCATGAACAATATTCAATCGGCTCTTCCGTTGGATCTTTTTCACGCTCTTTCATTTTCCAACCTTTCGGAAAGATGGTAGTGTTTTGTGGTCACTCTCCATTAGTGTTAGATACTACTCTCCAGTTTGAATTGTGTCTTTTATCTTTATCCCTCATAAGCACTAATCGATGATACAGAGTTCTATACATAGAATAAATCTTGAATAACCTTGCAAACTCGAGGACTAGTGCTCGTTCTTTGGCCGGTTGAATAGATCATATTTTTAGGATCCCTTTAAGAAGTGGAGGACATCAGGAAACGTCAATACATGAAAATTCCATGAAACCTAGAGGTAAAAATCCCGAGTCCTAGTGATCCTTGTTGGAATAAAAAGACTCAAATTTCATGGATTCTATTCAATTACCTCGACAGGTCTTGATAATAATCCCCATGAGAACCGGCACAAATATCCAAGACATCAAATAAAATTTATTGGTTGAGCATTCATCAGATAAACAAAAAGGTACTTAAGCCAGGAGATGGTATACTGCATAGACAGTCAAAGGCAAGCCTGCGTTGAAGAATGTACCGTAGGCAGGGGCGCTGGATGCGCGTTTCTGGAATTCGTTGTACTGTCTCTTCTCAAATGATACCACGTTACTTGTCTGGCCACCGGTGTTGGAGTCGTCTGAACCACCGTCGCTACCAGAACCGGTGCCATCTGCAGTATCACCTGAAGAGTCGTCGCTATTATCATTGGATGTGCCATCACTACCAGAGTTGGCAACATTACTATTATCATCAGTGGTGTTGTCGCCACTGGAGTCAGCATCATTACCAGTATCGTCTCCTGTATCGTTGGAGCTGCCATCGTTGGAGGCATCGTCACTACCAGAGCCGAAAAGATCACCAGAATCATCAGCACCAGCCTCTTCAGAATCACCGGAGCCATCATCATCACCAGTGTCAATAGAATCCCCACTATTGTCAGAGGAGTCATCATCGCCACTATCATCAGGAGAGTCGTCGGAACTATCATCGTCACCAGAGTCGGCATTGCCATCGTTACTGGAATCATCATCACCACTACCAGTATTGGATGCAGGAACTGTGGTACCATCTCCCCTAGAGGAAACCGTGCCTGCAGGAGTTGTGGAGTTCTGGCTCATTCCTTGGTACGGAGGAATGTTGGTACACTCGTGGGCCAGGACAAGCTTAAACTTATATTTCCCGAGAAGAGTTTCAATATTCGGGGTCTGTTTAACGGTATCAATGTAAATGTCATGCTGCAATGAGATATACCCGGGGTTGTTGTGTGCATTAAGATCAGTCCCATTGACCAGTGCCGACTTGAATGCATCCAAAATCAGAGAGGCACTTTCGTTCTTCTCTGCAATGTCCCAGTCAAGGGTGTCCATATTCCACAACAATGTATGATAGCCCATCGCCTTGAAGATAGCTTTGACTCGGTCGTCTGCCTCACCATATGGGGGTCTGATATAGGCAGGCTTCACCCCAGTGATGTTGAGAATCACATTCTCCGTGGCTTTAACCTCAGCAACGATCTGGTCAGTCGAGAGCGACATTAGATGCGGATGGGACCATGTATGAGAGGCGATCTGGTGACCCTCATCATACGCTCTCTTGACTACGTCAGGATATTGAATGATGTTGGAGCCAATCATTTGGAAAGTAGCCTTGACATTGGCTGCAGCAAGGATATCCAGCAACTGAGAAGTATACTGAGATGGGCCATCGTCAAAAGTAAGGGCCCACTTCCCAGCTGGACAACCATAAATATCATCAGGCAATGGGCAATTACCACAGGTTTCCCAGCAATTCTGGCAGTCCTCAGGAGCACACTGGGACTTGGGGCAAGTACCAGATCCTACAGGTCTTGGGGCGGTGTCAGGAATGCTGGAGAGGTCATACTCCTTGATCCAAGCAGAATCAATAGTGGCCAGAGTAGTAGACTCGGCTTCCTGCGCTCTGACGAAAGCGACTAGTGGTAAAACTGATAGAATAAAATGAAGATGCATGGTGGTCAAGAGGGGATGTTTGGTTAGTAAGTACTATTACGCCCTTCCATCAAGCGACTTATATAGCCATCATCAGTACAGACTGGTTACTGTAGAAGCAAATACAAGGAAATGGATATCGTAATTGTCTATTCTAGAGTAATGCTCGGTAAAGACCTCCCCAATTAAAACCTGATTCAGTTATTTTTGGATTCATTTTTAGTTAGGCTAGAGATTGGCTGTGCTTGAGCGTAAATATTAACCAACTTATCGATCACTTTACTAATTAATTTATTGGCTTGCATACTCCACAGAGGATTGCTGCCCATCTTTTAGCTTAGTTGGCCCATCCCTCCAGTGCTGGAACAAAAATAGATCTGAGGTAAGATATTCATGTCCATTTACTCCAACTTATTTTTAATTGTGCATTGTGTTCATATGAACTTGTTACCTTTTATGGGAATGGCATCAATTTCATTTAACTAAAGATGGTATGGTACTCTTCAAGGAAGCTGGATATCTGAGCTCGTGTGCATGGTGCTGATTTGTGCGTTGTTAATGGCATGGAGATCAATCAATAGGCAATTCACAAGTCAGATCAATTGATTTCTTCATCAGAAAGGTACGGGTGTACCAACTATCTAGTGATTATTGAAGCATCAACCAAATCTCCATGTGAGCCCAACCAATTGGGTAATTCCTTCGTAACGGGCCAAGAAGGTATATCAGCCCTCTGAGACTTGGAGTAGATTCACCTCTCATATCGAAAATATCGTAGTCTCTTGGATAGTCTGTTTAGCCACCACACCATGATACCCTATGTCACCAGACGAACAAACCAGCTACAAGCGCATTCCATGCTTCATTGGTTCAGCCGAATTAATCACTGGTCATCAATCACATAGCAGTATTATAGTTCATAAAGTTTTTTATTAGCGTCTGGCTAGATTCACACTCCTTAAATATTGCTTGGAATAGATTGCCACTATCATACTTGATGCACATCTGAGTCACGTATTAGCTTGTATAAATTGACATGCATCTAGGATGATCGCCGTCATTTCATACCAACTCTTGAGCGGAGAAGTTCTTTGGGAATATCCACCCTCTTAGCCTTCATTGTAGACAATAATATGCTGATACCTTGAAGAACAAACCCCACATAGAGTCATGTGGATAGGGAGTATGATCTACATCAAGTATTTGGCTATCTCGCAAGCGAACATGCATATTTACGGCTGTAGGAAAATCCGCATTTCAATGGCTCAAATTGGCGTCAGCCGTGCCCAGAGAATCATCAAATAGAAGTAAAGAGATACTTTTAGCTGAAATTCATGCACAGATACTAATTGAGGTGATGCAATATTCATAATTAGGCATTGAGCGAATCACTTTGGTGCAAAATAATTGATCCGATTCCTCAATGCAGCAAATACGACCGTTTTCATTTGGATTCAGCATAACGAGCACATCGCATCAGTTGATTCCTTCCAGCGCGTGGGAAATTTCGAGGGCTGATGGTTGCCAAATTTCAAAGCAAGACCCCCTCCATGATTCACACAAGTGGTGCTGCAGCATAGACATGGTTCATATATTCTATGAATTAATGCATTCAATTGAAAGATACAACTTGCCACTTGTCCAGCCGCGGTCATAGACCTCCAATTGCATATAGTCCACTATTGTCCAACCATTCATAAATCTTGATTTTATGTCTGGTTTAGGTGGTATAAATCAATCTGGACTCCCCGATTGAATTAATCGTATGTAGCTTTCCGGGATTTTCCATAAACCTAACCCTTTGCTATATCAGGAACTTCAGTCACATTTATTTCTCCAAACATAAAATGCTTTTGGCGAAACTTACCTGTTGTTTCCATTTCACCTTAGACTTATGAATATTGCTCCACCACGCAAATGCGTTCGGCAGATGTCTCATCTTATACATAGATCTATTATTGTATGACAGTAGTTCATATTCTAATTATAATACTCATGAGCTGTATTACCAATAAATGCAAAACAGTGACTTATGTACCTGTAAGGCTTTATACCCAGTTTCCCATGTAACTGCAGTGGTTAAAAAATATGGAAGAGTTCAGTATTTTATGATTTGACTTATTGTGCTGGAGTATCTTGCTGAACACTCTTTCGCTGCGTTGACCAAGACCTCCAGATTAGCATTCGATTCTGCACATGTAACCACAGGACTTTTTTCGGGTGCTTGGTACCATGGTGTTTTTTCATTGTAGTATAACTTTGGATATAAGATCAATTGAATATTCCTTTAATCTGAATACCCATATGATAGTTACCATCACAGACGCAAAATAGACCATGTCAGTCACCGATTGTCAGTTATGAACAAGGAATACTATTGAATTCAGTTATAGTGAACTAATAGGACTAGTTACCCCATGGACGAATTACCATCCCAGAAGGGTCGATTGTAACTAAATCGTTTAATGCGGACGAGAACATGTAAGGGTAGAATTATTACTGCACTAGTATCTCAAATGAGATTATTTGGCTTAATATATGAGCATCACAATACCGATGCTTCACCCATAGACAAGGAAACCATACAGTCACTAGCTGGAATTGCACCTAAATGCTTATACACAATGGTTTCAAACTTGGCCAATCTCATGAAATTAGTATTGACTTGGATTTTATTCAAAATATCTACATCAATTGCCCATGTTATGAAGTTGTCAAAAATATGAGCACCCATTCACATATTTCTGGATAGAACATAATACTCTCCGATGAAACTCAATTCCTCCCCCATAAATTCACATGTGACAAACATGCTTGCTTCTAACTTCAAGCGCCCAATTTGAGCAGCAAATATTCATTTGTCATTTAATTTTCCGTATATTTAGCAGTGTTATCTGAGTGTAAATTGGTTTATAAACTTGGAATTAATGAATATCACAGAAATTTATTCAAAATGAATGAGCACTAGACGGGAGGTAAAGCAAAGCACATTCAAAAGACCTTCCACACAACTTCCTAGGGCCTTTGTGAAGAGATCGCTGTCATTACCTTGACAAATTTTTCGTTTTAAAGCAAGATGCTTTATCCCAACTCATCAACAGGTGAAAGCCATACTTCTAATACTTCAAGTCACTGCCCAGTTTCCATCATCACTTCCAACTATTTCTAGTTACACTTGTAAATAAAGGGTATTTCATCACATTGCTTACATATCTATATATTCTGCTTACACACTTGGTCAACATCATGGAGAGTAAACAAGTTTGTTTTTTTCATCGATTCTTCGCAATTCTTCTACTTATCCAAATACCTCACTAATTATTGTACACGCTCTAGGTCTACATGATATATCCTAATCAGAACATTGAGCTTCTCTTTGTCACCTAAAGCATGAATCCATTACTATTTAAAATATGTTGATTGTCGCAACCTGAAATTGATTAATGGGCGGATATATATTACCCATAAATGAACCTTCGCTGAATATTTGAATTTACATCATGGATGTAACGTGTTCACTCCTTTTCCCATGGCCTGGAAAGCTCCGGTTATGCCAAAAATTTAATTCATACAGCTAACAAATTCTAGTTTACTTAATTCATTCAATTCCCACCATCTTACACCGACTGCCAAAGCCAGAGCACCCGGAGTAACAACAGTATTAACAACTGCCGAAACCATAGTGAAGGCCGTTTTCTGCATGGTGGCTTTGGAAATCAACCTAAATATTATTCACCAGTGAAATCTATACATTGCTTAATGAGTAACATCTACAACGAAACCTAAACATGATATCATTGATTTTGCGTCACACTGGGTTGAATAAACAATAGACATCTGCAATAACCCGGTCCAAACTGAGACATTTGTTGGTTCATGGAAACCGGCCGAAGTAGGTAGCTGCATATTATTATTGGGGTGGTAAAGATAGGTCATCCGGAAGCTAAGTATCCGCTGTGTAATTCCACGGCTCACGGGAATAGCCATTATTGTCAATACAACGAGTCAGTCACCACCAAGAATACTGTTGTACGTTTGAATCTGAATGCCCCTTCTATCTAGAATACAAAGCCAATATATTTCATAACTCGAGCCATCCAACCTGAATTCTCCCTGTATCATCCTCTCTGGAAAGACCAGGAGCCTCAGTATCCACACTGGCATTATCGGTAAGAGAAATGTGCCTCGCCTTAATCGGCATAGGGAATTTTGCCAGCGTTGCAATCCCAAAATATATCGTGTGTAGCCCTACCCAATACTGCATAACCACCACTCCACCCCAAGTACAAGGAATCCAGCGTAGCTGGTGGCCACATCGATGTTCACAATCCATCAGTAAATCAACCGAACTAATTGGGTGATATAGCACCATGCTCTTTCATCATGTGTCTCAGACTCTTCATAGGTGCACTTACCCAAGGATTGATCACCACTGACTCAGTGAAACAAAGCCAATAACAGTGGTAATAATGCTTCGTTATCTAACAATCAAATTTGCCTGATTCAGTCACGCTGCACACACTAATGAGTATTGCAGCTTGAATGCTTCAACCCAATAGAAAGCATGACGTATATTGTCAAGATCAATTGATACCGTTTGCATCGGGGTCTCGCCAGCTATTACGTACATGGTGGCCTATCTGCTATCAGTAGAGGAGATAGTTCGTAATGGACTTAATACTAAAAACTAGGAAAAGGACGAAGTCGGCAGAATGAGACTGATGAAAATACCGCATCCATTGATTCATAGTATTCATTGTCAAAGGGTGATTCGTTGCATGTAATGATATCAGCAGTCAAAGCTACCCAACAATATACCATAATGCTCTATAGAACCCAAAGCACACAACAGGGCCGGATAACCCCAAACGCTATTTCTTCATTCTGGCGGACGGTATTCGCATGGAGCGTCATTCTGTATCAAGAAAACCATCAGCCTCTTCCCTTCTCTGATTGGGTAGAGTACTTGCTTCAAATCTGGCTTTAAATAGTATCCCCAAAATGTTAGATTATTGGACAAAATCATTGGCCTGTAAATCAAGGGCGTTTGGGTGATCGACTATTGTGGTAAAATGAAAATTACTAAGCACCTCAGAGATTTTTCAGGGCCTCTCTAACCTCAGCCCTCGCCATTCAATGAAGGTGCATAATTGGAACTGATCTGTATTGTGTGCAAAGCTGATCAACCATCTCGGTAGATCTTAGAGATCGCAGTGACAGTCGATACTGATGATCACTCTTATAATGGCTTCACTTACAAAAACCCTTGATAATCAATCAAGAGCCAAGTATTGTGTATCTCCAGACCGGGCCATCAACCGGGCCACTTGATAGGGATTGGTTTCCAACCAGGGTGGTATGATGTTACGAATCATTCGCTAAGGTCAGCAATGCTGAGTTTAAATAGATTACCCGCAAACCAGTTCATTGCATCTGAAACAAAATTTTCTTCCTACACGAAGAGCTACGGAAAGTCATAAAGGGAAATTTCCTCACGTATTTAAAGACCACCCATTAAGTGCCGTACACGAAAATGGCTACTCCACACTTGAACATCACTTCGCCCTCCTTCAAGCCCATTGTGTTCTATGAACTTATAGGCCATAAAGATTCCACTGAACTTTTCTCCATAAATACCTACAAAACCCACTTGGCCCTGGGCTATAAAGGTATTCCCTTTAAAGTAGTTCCCTTAACACTAGCCGAAGTTCCTCAGACCATTTCAGAGGTCTTCAAGTCCACATCCAAAGTACTCGGCCTTTCTTCAGGAGTCGTAGCCACTGTGCCAGTTATTCATGACCTAAACACAGATACAGTAGTTCAGGACTCCTGGCGTATTGCCGAATACCTCGAAGACACCTATCCCCAAAAACCAATCCTCCACAATCAGCCGTATTTGCAACTTTTCGTTCATGATTTGATCACTAGAGAGCTATGCTTAAATGAATTACCATTGATCCTTAGCGGTGTATTAAACAAGTTCGATCAGCCCAGTGCAGAATATTTCCGAGCTAAGCGTGAAAAGGCATTTGGAAAAAAACTGGAGGAAATTGTGGCCACAACAACTGAGGAGCAGGCGGTCTGTATTAGTAAACTACGCCAACTAATTATCCCGTACAGGGAATCCATCAAGAAGAGTGGTGGTTATCTTGGCGATAAGAATAACGCTGGTCACGCCGATTTCTACCTAGCGGGTGCTCTGAATTTGGCCAACTATGCAAAACCTGGGCTTTTCCGGGAAATTTTTGTGGCCCTTGAGGATGGTACGGAAGACGATACACTTGAGCAATATCTTGCACGCTTGCAAAGGTTCATTCAAGCACCTTGGAAATAAATAGCAATGCGCCTACACAGGAAGCTGTCAACTTTGATTAAATAAATAACCATGATCCAGCAACAATTTGCCGGGATCACCTAGATTTTATCAGCTGTACAACACCATCATGTATCATGCCCCGAAAAGCCTGGATCCTCCCAGTGTCCCAATTGCGTCGGAAATTCAGGAATCCTGATCTTCCCAGTGCAGATTTTGAATCCTATAAACCCTGCCAATATACTATTTTAGTGATGATCAAGATGGAAAAATCTGATAACCGCTAGAAATGCATCTCCCTACTCAAACTATCTTCAGTTATTTTGCACGTAACTCGAACGATATGGTGACTATAAATGGACACACGAGAGGTTAGGATGCTGGACATCTGTACAATACCACTGGCTTGATTAGATTCAACATAGCCATTCAATTACTAGTTTCGCTGATATATGGTAGACTATTCATATCACTACAGTTGTAGTAGAACGAAGGTTACCATGATTTATGCATTAATCCAAACAGCTGACCGACTCTACACATTGGTAATGCATGACAATGATAAAAAGTGACATGAAAGAATCTGATTAGCAAGTGAAATTTCATATTTTCTTCAAATGGTAGGGTCGCTTCTAAATTGGGGCGCTCGTATCTAGATCAGTACACATAGAACCGTCTGGTTGAGTCTATACAGCTGATTATGACAACAGCATCTCCTCCCCATCCGCCCCAACATTAGCTCATTGCCATGGAGAATCCCTGGTTCTAATGGGCGTTGGGGTTATTATCCGCCGCTGACTTGCACACAATAATCAAGCCATCTCCAAAATAGATCGGATTCAGCTGCATATTATCTAATTAGCAATGAAGTAAGATCAGATAAATGGCAAAATGTACAAGCACTAAGTGTTCTGGTGTAACCAGAATCAACACGCAAAACCACTACCAATTTGGCGCATACCACTTGTTTCCTATCGTAAATGTCTGAAAGGGTCAGACCCACGAATTAGACGGCACCTTTTCATGTAAAAGCATCTTGTGCATGCGGACATTCGGCTTCATAGAATCAGTATGATGATGCGAACTGCATATAAGTAATATTAACAATTGGGTATAGATCTTCAGATTTATATTTTGTTGGTCACCATCAGGATGTCCAGAAAGAAGATATCGAGTCAGGGTTTATGGTGATAGAGTAATCTAGCCCGTCAACTATGATCGTGTTCAGGTAGATTCAAAGCCAACAAACACTTGTCTCCATTTGGTTAATACATATCTGACACCGGCAAATGATCATGCCAAAGTATTGTGTTGGGATATTGCCAATAGATTGAGGTGCAATTCCACCTTTTAAGTGACATCTTCATATGATAAATAAACACACCGATACATTTGTTTTATGAGCAACTAGAAGTCTAGTATCGCTGGTTGCTAGAAGTAAGCATGTCTAGAAATTTCTGCCAACAATCAACACTCTAACAGAGGCCATAAGGTAGCGTGCAATGAAAGTCTGAATCACATTTACAAATACAACATAAAACCGGTTAGCTTGTGGAGCTCGGTATTTACAAATCATTCTTGCTCAAGTACAGCACATCCGATTCGGCACATGTGTTACTTTTAATTTGAATCAAAACGGATAGAACATCATTTGGTGAAATCCGCTATGAAGTATACAGCAACTAGTTTTAAGCCACCGGTAGTTCGATTGACTACAAATGGAGTATAAACGAAAGGACCATATCCATGTTTAGGTATCTGAAAGGTAGTTTCATGGATTGGAAACAGTAGTGTATATTAGATTAATGATGGATCGTAGTGATTTAAATCCAAGAGGCAAACTAATACTCTAGGTAGACGATGTTTGGCAAATCTGACGGATTTTACTACCCATCAATCGTCGAGTTGTTTCATTTGCCAATTAGAATAGAACCAATTTCTGGTTTTGGATTGAATTTGATTTAAGCTTATCAAATCTGGAATCATATTATTGAGAAGGACCTGAAAGTATTATACGAATCTGATAACCACTTGATCTACGTATGGAGGTCAATCTGATGATCAGATATATTTATCCATTTATCATATATTTCTGTATTACGCCGGGTTTCGTGGTGGCACAGCCCCAAATTCAGGCCGCGTTTGAGAGTAGCGAACATTCCGAATTTGCATTTTGGGTCTAGCTTTGGACAGTCGGCAAGTATGGCGTTGGTTATGGTAATGTCTTCACCGTTGGATGTCACAATCCTGAATCATTTTACGAATGTTAGTCAGTCTACCAAGTGCCCGCCTTTATTTATCATTGAAATTCCACCTATTTCTCCAATTCAGCGCGGATAGACCCTTGTGAGTGTTAGCATGTCTTTGGATTGAACCATCGATTTTAAAAAAGTGTTTTACTGAGCTAATAATATCAAAAGCGACCCTTCATATTCAGATTCTTGTTTGGTAATTGCGAAAGATTCATAACCCATATATATATATTGACGCAAAACTTGCCAGTATACCTATTCAGATACTGCTTATATTCTGAAGTACAATTGTAAATACGACGCTGTAGGTAAACGAGATTGGTTTGGTTCTCATACAAATTTGGAAGAGACGGAGCATTTCAGCTATATTGGGAATTTAGAATCCGATGTGGTACACCTTTACACAATTCAGTGTAGAGTATCAGTGGATATAGAGGAATCATCTGATAAGTCATCGAATCTGATTAATCAATGGAAAAAAATCTTATCGATGATATAAATAGTACGAACGCGCTACTCCATAACTCACTCTTGTCTCATTTGCTGTCTACAGAAAACAAAGATAAAATGACCGATTTACAGGAGAAGAATGACATCGCTCTCGCAAGCAAAGAGCCAGAAGCCATCCACACAGAGGAATCAGCGGAGAGCGTGGCCTCTCAGGTACCGTTCTCTACCTTTTTGGTTGGTTTCTTGGGGTAAAGTGTTCATATAGCTGAAATATTCCACTATTCCAAAGCTAACGGGTTGTATGTAGTATTTGCGCTGCTGATTTAATGCTCGGATTCATTATGTATTCGGATGGTTCCTTGAGTGTGGCATATGTGAGTGCATTCAATGCCCTATCCAGCTATGCCATTTTGTCCACTTCTAGTGGTATTATTCAGGCGATCATGCCACCAGTTGTTACTACCTGCGGTGATATCATTGGGTACAAAAAGAGTTACTTCATCTTCCTTACGCTTTTCATTCTTGGTTGTGTCTTGAATGGTACGGCAAAAGACTGGAATATGTTTGTTGGTGGTTCTTGCGTTCGTACCATTGGCCATCAAGGATTGTCTCTTGCCGGAAATATCATCATTGCAAGTAAGTGCATTTACTTTAGGCTATTTCTAAACCAAATCACTAACGCGGTTGTAGCTTCGCTTCCTCTTAGAAAGCGTGGATTGTGGAGTTCTGTAGTCAACTTGGTGTATCTGATCACTGTTGGAGTTGCTCCTGTGATCGCTGGAGCTTTGATCAAGCGAGGAGATTGGAGAATTGTTTACTACATTTATATTCCTATTGGCGTGCTCGTCGTTGCTCCTCTGATTCTAAAACTTCGCGTTCCTCAAACAACTCGTGCACCTTGGCGTGAAAGAATTCGACAGGTTGATTTCATTGGGTTTGCTATCGTGATCGCTGCTACTGTTCTGATTACACTGCCTCCAATTTGGGGAGGAGTCAAATATCCTTGGAAGAGCGCTACTATTATCTGCTGCCTCGTGTTCGGATTTCTACTCTATGTGCTGTTCTACTTCTATATCACCAAGCTCTCGAAGGTTAAAAACCCCGTTGTTGAGACCAGACTATTCAGGAAGACTAACATGGTTTGGGCGATTGCATCTCAAATTCTGCAAAGCGCTGGTCTCTTTGGTTGGATGATGTATCTCACATTTTATGGCGGTGTAGTAATGGGTTTGGATGACACTCAACGTGGCCACTTACAATTGCCCTATGTCGCCTTTCAGGCGCTCTCAGGGATATTAGAGGGCTTGCTACTCACCAAATACGGAGTGTACAGACCATTCTTAATTATTGCCCCGTTGTTCACTATCGCTGGCATAGCTATCACCTATGCATACACCGAAAGCTCGCCTTACATGATCTACCTGTCCATGGGTCTTGCTGGATTTGGCGCTGGTTCCCAATACTTGTCTTTGGTTCTTTCCACCCAGGCATGCCATCCAAGCAGAGGTAACCCATTTTACAGCGATTTGAGAATATCCGAATCATGCTAACGTCCTATTTTACAGATACTGCACAGGCTGTCATGGTATTCGGCTTTTGTGTTGGAATTGTTGGTTCATTATTCAGTTCAATTACTGGTGCCACATTCAATGCGGTGCAGACCAAGTATTTCACACAATATTTTCCTCCTGGCACACCCGCTGAAACCTTCGCTGCTGCTAAGTTCGTACTTGATACCAAGACGCTAGATCCAGCAATGGCAAGTATTTTGAAAGCCGCGTGGACTGATATCATCAGAGTCATGGCAGGTTACGGAATCGGATTAGTTGCTCTTGGATACATTTGCAGTTGGTTTATTGTTCCATATAAGTTGAGCGACAGGCTGGGTACGTATTTATGTATACATACTTAATATTCACGAAATATTAATTTTACTATTGATGCAGGTGATGAGCCCGAGCGTTGTACATCTAAGGGAATTCGTGGATTCCTAGGCTTTCAGTCAGATGACGGAAAGGTCTCCAAACAATGAAGAAAGTTAATTCAATCATACTCACAAACATCTAGTATCTACACCAAAACTAATTTTCAACGAAGCATTCAATAAACTGTTATTACTAAAGTGACGAAGGTAGTATTAACTATTAAAAGCTCCTACTTCATTATGATACAGCGAAATTTGGTGTAATAAAGCAAGCGCGGCGTGTTATGCGTTTCCTCAACATTAAATAAATCAAAGCCAAGCAATGGTACAAAGGCACTGTTAAGCTACATTAGGATACTGAATTATTCTTAGCATATCCATAGTAATATATCCAGAATTGAATATCGCTTGATGATGTTAATTCCACATCACTTAAGGGGAGGGAAAGTTGCCACATTGGTGATGTCCGTATTTCTACTTACTAAATGAGAAAAAGCTACTAAAATACAGAAACCAGCTAAGAAACTCAAACTTGCTTAAGTAAACAATCCAACTTACGTTTTGATTTGGATCTGATGTT
>MCFE01001030.1:0-19506 GCA_002104905.1 Basidiobolus meristosporus CBS 931.73 | reverse complement strand
CTCCTATTTTTAAGATATACAGCAGTGGCAACTGATTCCGCCCAAAAATCATAGGATAATTTTTGATCATGGATCATAGATCTTGCCATATCAATTATTGATCTGTTAGCTTGTTCTGCTACTCCATTTTGCTGTGGGGAGTATGGTACAGTAGTCTCTTGCTTTATCCCATGAATTTTGCAGAAGTGGATGAAGAGTTTTGAGGTATATTCTCCACCATTGTCAGAGCGTATTTTCTTGATTTTTTCACCAGTTTCTCTCTCCACCATGGCTTTGAACTCCCTGAGCTTAGACAGAGCTTCTTCCTTTCTCTCCATGAAGTAGACCCATGTGTATCTTGTATAATCATCAATAAAAGTGATTAAATACTTCATCCCGCCTAAGGATAAATTTTGCATAGGTCCACACAGATCTGAGTGAATTAGATCTAATTTTTTCTTAGTTTTGATTAACCCAGAGCTCTTGAACGGTTGTCTGGCTTGTTTCCCATATATGCAGGCTTCACAGTGCTCCAAAATAGCTGGGGGATCAATTTTCACTCCAGAAATTAGCTGATCTTTGATCATTTTACGCAAATAATCAAAATTGATGTGTCCAAATCTCCTGTGCCAAAGCATTGGTGTTTCTTCATTTAAGTTACTTATATTGGCTTCCAGATATGATGGAATATAAGTCAACTTGTATAGATTCTGATCTCTGATGCCCGAAGCAATATGGGCACCATTTTGATCAGTGATCCTGCATCCAGAATTGTCAAAACTGAAACTGAGTCCTTCTGCTGTGGCCTTGCTTACAGAGAGTAGGTTCTTGGCTATTTCTGGTACATAGAGTACTTCTTTAAAGGTCAGTGTATGGCTTCCTTCACTGCTTCTAAGGTTTACTTGGATAGTTCCTTCTCCCACTGCATCAAGTGTTCTATCGTCACCCATGAAAACCTTCTTAATTGGAATTTCTTGATATTGGGTAAAAAGTTCTTTTTGGTGTGTAAAGTGTTGAGAAGCTCCAGAGTCAATATACCACGTCTGAGAATCCTTGTTTGTGGTCATATTTAGTGCAGATATGAATAGTCTATCTTCAGTTGTTGCAGCATTTCCATATTCAGGCTTCTTTTGCTGATAATCTCTCTTTTTGAAACACCAGTCTGATGTGTGTCCTTTCCTTTTGCAGTAGTTGCAAAATAGGTTGCTGTTGCCTTTGTAGGGTCTTGGGTACCTCCTTTGTTGGTTATCATTGCTTATTAAAGCATTTTCTTCTTCCTTCTTATTGGCGCTTGATTTTCTTAATTCTTCATCCAGGAGCCTTCCATATACGTAATTTAAGGTCACATCTTCAGTTCTGGACTCTAGGGCTGATACAAGGCCCTGAAACTCGTCTGTCAGGCTATTCAGGATGGTAACTATCACATCCTCATCAGTAGTTGGTACGCCCACAGATTCCATCTCATCTACCAGCAGGGTAATTCTGTTAATTAGATTTTTCATTTCTTCTCCTGGCAGCATCTTTGTAGTAAAGAATTTTCTTCTCAGATACATTTTCTTGGCAGCTGAACATGACTGGTAGGTGTCTTCTAATGCTTTCCAGGCATTCTTTGCCGTTTTTGCTCTTGAGCATTGAATTAGCAATTTGTCCTTGACATTAAGGCAAATGCAGTTAAAGGCACTTTGTTCTTTCTTCTGGTACTTCAAGGCTTCCTCTCCCACGTTTTTAGGAGGGCATTCTTCTCCCATGACAATATCCCAAAGGCCTCTTTCTTGTAGCAGCATCTTCATCTTCACCTTCCACACTTGGTAGTTAGATCCATCCAACTTTTCAGCAGAGGGAAAAATTCCAGTAATAGCAGTAGTAGACATTGCAGAGAGTGACAGCTCGGGGCTCATAACCTGTTGTAAGAGTCTTGGAGATATTGGAAGTGATTGGGAGGACAAGTAGATTATGTGGTTTTCACTTAATGATTTATTGAATGTAAAAGTAGTATTTATACTTTTACATGGTCTTGGCATTACAAACACGTAGAATAGATTAAGGAAGGTCCCAAGAACATGTGTGCAAAGTTTGGGGCTGTTTGGACAACTTTGAGAATTTTCATGTTCTGGGTACCTGGTATTTTGGTGAAAATATTCTAAGTAAATCCCGACAAGGAATTTGGTCAGTATTCTCTAGGATTTGAAGATGATGATCTAAGTGACTAAGTTAGGTGAATATTTAGGTGGAAAATACGAATTTTTACAACAAAAAGTTCCCTGAAACTTTTTAGCTCAAGTGGGGGTGGATGTGGTAGGGTAAACATACCTCCCACAGACAAGTTTATTCATATAGTCATTATGATATACTTATCCATATTTTATATTATCAGTATTATCCCATTCTTCTTTTGCCCATATTATCAGTATTATCCCCATATGATGTTTACCCTGATTAGTTATTAGCATTAGTTATCCCAGATGTTATTCAGCTTTGTGATCAGTAGATGTATCTATATAAGGCAAGTACCCGCGTCAGTACCCGTGACACATGACCTAACTCTGTGTTACCATCCCTACCATTTCAATACCATATATGGTATTTCTATGTTGCACAGGTTTCAGACTACTGATTCCTGATTGGTTGAGAGTGCTGTGCCTTTTAGAACCTTCCAGGACATTCTTGGCATATTTTTAGCTCATAGTGATGTCATCAAGAATTCCACTGATACCTAGAATCTTCTAGAACCTTGTCATTAGTAATCACTTGGCAATCAGGAAAAGTATTTAAGGGAAAGCAATCCCTCATCAATAAATCATCCCTTCTATCAGTAACACTTCTACCTTATTGATTAGCAGTTGATCACTGCACCTGCCTTCATCAGTACATCTCAGACCTGCCATCAAGGAGCTTTTCAGGGTAGTGCACAAGACACACAGAGGCCTTTGGAGACACTTGGAGCACCTAGGAAGCTAGAGAAGCAGGAGCTTTTACCATAGTGACATATTGACAAAGACACCAGCAGTTTAGACACAGAGGTTATTGCACCCATCAGACACCTCACACACCTTGAGTTGTGTAGCTTCTCCCAGGAGTACCTCTACACCACCACAGCGCTGTAATGAGGTCAGAGTGACACCCCCAGGCAGATGTGCTCATTCCCATTTGTTCTCTTTCCCAAAAAGAATTGCCCTCCCTATGCTAGTAACATCCCAGATTGCAATATTTTCTATCTGTCTATGTGATTATCACTATGTGACCTGGCAAACTATTTGTCACTATTAACACATTACACAAGCTATTCCTATCCCTTTCCAAGATGCCAAGATAAGATAGTTACCATATAAGGCAAGTATCCCCAGCAGTACCTACGTCATGTGACCATCCTGGTTTCATAACTCTCCTATTCAACTACCACATGTGGCAACTACATGACACAGAGGTTTCATGTTACCACTATCTGATTGGCTTGGTACTACTATATCTCATGGAGCAATCCGCCACAAATTTGAGCTATTTATAGTACACAATGACATGATTGGCTCTCTACTACCTTCTGGAAACTTCTGGAAAGTATTTTCTAGCAAGAATTTGAGCAGCAAAAAAGTATTTAAGGGAGGCTATCCCTTACAAATAAATCATCCCTCTTCCAATATTCCAACTTATTGATTAGTGAGATCACTGCTACCTATTACCACTACTTTCTGACTCCAACCTGACAACACTCCCAGAAAACCGTGCTGACAGCCAACTGATCTTGAGGGCACTACATATGAGGAATACTCAGAGTAGGTATATTTTATTATATTTGATTGTTTTCCCAAGTTTTTTCTTGTACAGGCAAAGATTCTTTTTAGTCTTTGTAACTGTTGGTCAAAACTGTATTCTTATCAAGTCACTGTTGGTGGAGTTTACAGTTGTTCTGACTTTGGAAGCTTTAGTACACTGTCATCTCAAAGGATGCTGAAGCCAGTATAAACTTTTGTTAAGATACCAACTAAGTTGGGATTGTAGTTCATTAGTTCTCCCTTGACAAGCTTGAGGCTGTATCCCCCTTCACATTAGATCAGTAAGTGACCCAGTATTCCTAGCAAGCTTTTGCCAGAGGTTATTGCACCTGGTGAACACCCCACACACACACATACTTGAGAAGTGTTGGCTGTACTTTGCCCTTTGGACTTATACACCACCACAAAGTTGGCTCCCAACATGGGGGGTTTACACAAGCTTTTTAGGACTCAATCAGACTTATCCAGCTATTGCAACCAATCTTTTTCCCATGCATTCAGATATCAAGACCTACAGCTCAGAACCCTCAAAACTCAAAGATATTCATCTGCATACCAACTACACAATTACAATGAGCTGCATGCCACTACTGCTCTCCTATGGAGCACCACAGTTTGATGGCAAGAATGTGGATAGCTTTACATTCAAGAAGGAGAAACTCTGCAAGATGTGTACTCTTTCAGAGCAAGATATGGCTGAGGACTTCCCCTACTACTGCACAGATGATATAACCAGCAAGCTACTTAAGCAGAGAGATATGCTTTCAGACTGGCCCTCACTGAAAAGCCACTTGCAACAAGAGTATGGAAAACCCAAAATATACTCTGGAATAGAATATCTACAACTGTTTTGACACAATGGACTGTACAAGCTACCACCTGAAGAGTTCATCCAGCAGTATGAAGATATGGGCAAACCACTCCTGGAGTCTCAGGCTACTACTGAGTTCACTATGACCCTCTATCTTGCCCAAGGATTATCACAAGAGCTGGCAAGAAAGGTGGATCAGCTAGCAGCCAAGGATGCTAGGTCTGGAGTCCCATGCTTTGCAGAGATTAAGCGTGTTCTACTTGACTCCAAGCAAACATTAACCTTTATGAGGCTTCTAAAGACCAATGTACCCAGTCCAGCTGAAAAGAACAATGAGAAGAATACTGCTGAAAAGATAACATACTCTGCTGACAGGATTGACCAACATGCCAAGCAATTGTAAAAACATGCCCCTAAAGTCAATGGAGCTACTGAGACCATCAGCAAGGTCCCAAAACCACTCCCATGGCGCTGCATTTGATGTGATTCCACCCAACACACTAGGAGATATTGCACTGAGCTCAGCCAGATGCTAAGGGAAGGAACACTTACATTTGACATGGATGGCATGTTGACTGACAAAGAAGGCAGGAGAATACCAACTAACTTCTGGAAAGGTGGTATGAGAGTGCTGTTCAGCAACCCAGACACTACCACCAGAAAGATCACAGTTGAGGTCCCTGCTCAGTCTTGCCAGTATGACCCTAAAAGCATTAAGAAGTACAAAGTTGATACATATGTTACTAAAAGACATCTTGCTGAAGAGCCAGTAAGACCCTCCTCACAGAAACCTAGACACAGAGAACCAGAAGTTACTATTGTGCAGAGAGCTGGTTGCCAACCTGCTCATGAGTCCCCACCCAACTCCCAGATGACATCAAAGGTAGCTAGCAACTCAAGCCCCCAACAGATAACTGAAAAGGCACTAAAACAGTACCTCAGACTGTCTGTTGGTGAGATCATGAGTGTTTCCCCATCTGATGAACACCTTTGTATAAGATGTCATCAAGTAGAGTATATGGACACAAATATCATCCAGATAAGCCATAAATATCATTCAAAGCCTACAGATGAAGCTTAAGAGAGGACCTTCTACTCTGTTGCCACAACTGTTGTGAAAGGATATATCCGCAATGATCCAGTAGACTGTCACATTGACAGTGGGTCAGAGATCTGCATTATGCCACTCAGCCACTGGAAGACACTTGGGTGCAAAGAACGGTTGCCAATAGATCAAGATATTGGTTGGAATATGACCAATGCTAACTCTGGATCCAGCCCCCTTTATGGTGCAGTCCATAAATTCCCTATTGATGTACAAGGTATCAAGGTGTGGTGCCCTCTCTTTATCTGCCAGAAGGCCAATTTTGATCTTCTGCTGCGTAGACCATGGGAAACTAGTTCAAAAGCTGCAACTACCAACTCTTCAGATGGCTCCATATGGTACACAATGCAGGGAAACAACCCAGGACCACAGTCTACCTTTTGCAGTGTTGTCCCTAACAGAATGAGAACGCTAACTGTTTGCCAGAAGACATGTATTATGGCAGAGGAGTTGGAAGACTACAACAACCAACAGTTCATCATCTGGACATCCTCACTGGGGTTAAAAGAGTAAATAGTCATGGTGAGGACCAAGTACAAAACAGTTGACCAAAAGATAAAACCTTCACTTTCCCCTTTGGCTGATGGATCTAGACCCTCTAACTACACCATGCCCCCAAAACACATCCCTCAAAATATATGGCTTACACCAGAGAGACTCAACCTACTTACTATTGGAGATGGAAACCTATCAACCAAGGAGACTCAACTCTTTGAATATACTCCAAGAAATCATGATAAGGTGTTTGCCTATAGCAATCAAGAGATGGGACTACTGAAGACCTCAGTAGAGCAACCAATCTGAATACACACAGTACCACATATTCTGTGGTCATTCAAGCCCTACCCACTACCCAAAGGATTACAAAAGCCATGCATGAGCTACTCAAGCAGAAAATTGATGCAGGAACTCTTGAACCCTGTCATGGGCCATATGCACACTGGTGGTTTGTGACAAAGAAGAAGAATGGCAAACTTCAATTTATCCAGGACATGCAGCCAGCCAATGCTGTAACTATTCAAGATGCTACCATCCCTCCATCTATTGATGAATTTGCTGAAAGCTCCAGTGGTCATTCTATTTACTCCACATATGACCTGTATTCTGGCTATTACTAAATTCCGCTTGATGAGACATCAAGAGATATGTTTGCCCTGCAGACACCATTGAACTTTTACGTATGACAAGACTTAGTTCAGGAGCTACCAGTTCTGTTGCACAGTTTCATATATATATGTCTAATGTGCTATGCCAGTTCATCCCTGAGAAACTTGCAGTCTTTGCTGATGATAATGGCATCAAAGGCACAAGAGTCAAAGATGTGACAGAAGTTATGCAAGGGGTTTGAAAGCTTGTATATGACCACATTCAAGACAATGATGCTATCCTAGGTGCTATGGAAGATGCTGGACTCACTATCAGTGGAGAGAACAGCATCTTTGGTGTATCTGAGATACCTATTGTGGGTCAAAAATGCAACTCAAGTGACAGGACCCCAGGAGACTCCAGGACACAGAAGATATGCACCTGGCCAACTACTGCAAATCCTATCCAAGCATGTGGGTATGTTGCTGCTTGTGGGTTTTTTAGGATTTGGATCCCCAGATTTTCTGAGATTGCAGAACCTATATACCGGCTACAAAGGAAGTACACCCCATTTGTTTGGGGTGAAGATCAAGAAGAAGCTATGTTACACCTAACAGAAGCATTGGTGTTACCACCTATATTAAGACAAATGGACTATAAGGATGCACTTCATCCACCAATACTCACAGTGGATGCTAGCCCTATTGGAGCTGGTGCTCTACATGGACAAGATGACCAAGATGGAAACTGCTATGCTTGAAGATATGAAAGTTGCCTGTTCTCACCTAAAGAACAAAGATACTCCAAGACTCAAAGAGAACTTCTTGGTGTTGTTAAGATGCTAAGAAAACTCAAGTCACAGCTTTATATGACCCACTTGATCCTTGAGGCAGAGGCACAGCCATTGAAAGGTTTGATCAACAAGCCTGACTTGCTGGATGATGCTACCAATAGATGGATGGCATGGCTGACAATGTCTGACTTTGAGGTTAAACACATCCCTGGAAAGTCCAATGTTGTTGCTGATGCCCTATCAGGGAGGGGACCTCAGCTATCTGAAGATTTGGACCCTGACTTAGATGACATAATTAATGCAGAAATCTGACAAATACATGCAAAGAAGAACAGCAACTCTACATGGAACATCATCCAAGACTATCTGAGAACCTTAGAGATGCCACCAGGAATGAACCCATGTGATTTCAGAATACTAAGGAAGAAGGCCCACCATCTCTGCATAAAGGATGGCCTCCTCTTCATATGAGTAAAGCCTGCGCAGACACCAAGGATAGTTATAGTTGAGCCCCAGGAACAACTGACTATTATGTCAAGCCTTCATGAAGGAAGACCTGGTTGTCATAGAGGAAGAGATGCCACTTACAATAGTGTTTCCAGTTGACATTACTGGGAGCATATATATCATGATGTCCAACACTTTGTTGAATCTTGTGACATTTGCCAAAGAAGGTCAACCAAAAGATACAAGGGACTGCTCCATCCAACCTACACACCTTGCTTAAGGCAGAAGGTTTGTATTGACCTGGTCCACATGCCAACTGCTGGAACCAAGAAGTACCTAGTTGGTGCCAGAGATGATCTGAGTGGATGGGTAGAAGCTTGAGCTCTGTCCAATACAAAAGCCACACAATATGGAGATTTATCTTGAAAATATAATATGCAGAATTGGCTGCATCAGCCAGTTTGTGACTAACCAAGGAGAAATGACTTCAAGTTTGATCCAGGAACTCTGCTCACAATACAAGATTCATATTTCATTCACCACCACCTATCACCCACAAGCCAATGGAATGGTTGAAAGAGGCCATAGCCTACTGGTTAACTCCCTAGTCAAGAGCTGCAAGAACATGACACTACAGTGGCCTAGATGACTTCACCTAGCCCTCTGGGCAGATAGGATCACTACAAAACATAGCACAAGCCTATCTCCATTCAAATTGCTTTATGGACTCAATTGCATTCTTCCAGTTGAGCTTGACTCAGCATCATGGAACATGCTAGAGTGGAGAACTACCATGAGTACAGAAGAACTACTAGCTACACACATCAAATAGCTTGATCACCATGAACTTGATATTACCAAAGCAGCCGCTAATCTCAAAGAGACAAGACTTTAGAACAAGGAACCATTTGACAAGTCACATAGCCTTAGACCCAAGCTGTTACTGCAAGGAGATACAGTTTTGCTCTATGATTCCACTTTAGACAAACAGTGGAGCTGCAAATTTGACAATAAGTGGTCTGGCCCATTTATTATCTCCAAGGTGATTGGAAATGGAAGCTACTACTTATCTGAACTTGATGAAACACCGCTAAGAGTACCTGTGGCAGGAAACAGACTTAAACTAATTAAGCAACGGAATTCTGCACATCTCATTTAGTTTGCTTTGACCTGAGTTCAAAGCTGAGAGGAGGGTGGATGTAGTGGGGTCAGAGTGACACCCCCAGGCAGATGTGCTCATTCCCATATGCTCACTTCCCTAAAAAAAATTACCCTCCCTATATTAGTAACATCCCAAATTGCAATATTTTCTATCTGTCTATATGATTGTTACTATGTGACCTGTCAAACTATTTGTCACTATTAACACATTACACAAGCTATTCCTATCCCTTGCTAAGATGCCAAGATTAGATAGGTACCATATAAGGCAAGTAGCCCCAACAGTGCCTATGTCATGTGACCATCCTGGTTTCATAACCCTCCTATTCTACTACCATATGAGGTAACTGCATGACATAGAGGTTTCTTATTACCACTATCTGATTGGCTAGATACCATTGTAAGAATTTGTAATGCCACCTAAATATCAACCCAACTTAGTTACTTAGATCATTACCTTCAAATCCTAGAGAACACTGACAAAATCCCTTGTTGGGATTTACTTAGAATATTTTCACCAAAATGCCAGGTACCCACAACATGAAAATTCTCAAAGTTGTCCAAACAGCCTCAAACTTTGCACACATGCTTTTGGGACCTTCCTTAACCTATTCTACGTGTTTGTAATGCCAAGACAATGTAAAAGTATAAATACTACTTTTACATTCAATAAATCATTAAGTGCAAACCACATAATCTACTTGTCCTCCAAATCATGTCCAATATCTCCAAGACTCTTACAACAGGTACTACTATGTCTCATGGAGCAATCTGCCAAGAGTTTGAGCTATTTTTAGTACACAATGACATGATTGGCTCTCTATTACCTTCTGGAAACTTCTGGAAAGTATTTTCTAGCAAGAATTTGAGCAGCAAAAAAGTATATAAGTGAGGCTATCCCTTACAAATAAATCATTCCTCTTCCAATATTCCAGCTTATTGATTAGTGAGCTCACTGCTACCCATTACCACTACTTTCTGACTCAGACCTGACAACACTCCCTGGAAATCATGCTGACAGCCAACTGACCTTGAAGGCACTACTTATGAGGAATAATCAGAGTAGGTATATTTTATTATATTTGATTGTTATCCCAAGCTTGTTCTTGTACAGGCAAAGATACTTTTCAGTCTTTGTAACTATTGGTCAAAGCTGCATTCTTATCAAGTCCCTGTTAGTGGAGTTTACAGCTGTTCTGACTTTGAAAGCTTTGGTATACTGTCATCTCAAAGGATGTTGAAGCCAGTATAAGCATTTGTTAAGATGCCAACTAAGCTGGGGATTGTAGTTCAATAGTTTTCCCCTGACAAGCTTGAGGCTTTATCCCTCTTCACATTAGATTATTAAGAGACCCAGTACTTCTAGCCAGCTTTTGCCAGAGGTTATTGCACCTGGTGAACACCCCCACATACACTTAAGAAGTGTTGGCTGAATTTTGCCCTTTGGACTTATACACCATCACAGAGCCAATAAGAAGGAAGAGGAAAATACTTTAATAAGTATTGATAACCAACAAAGGAGGTACCCAAGACCCTACAAAGGCAACAGCAACCTGTTTTGCAACTACTGCAAAAGGAAAGGACACACATTGGAACGGTGTCTCAAAAAGAAAGATAATCAGCAAAAAAAGCCTGAATATTAAAATGCTGCAACAACTGAAGATACACTATTCATATCTGCACTAAATATGACCAAAAGCAAGTATTCTCAGATCTGGTATATTGACTCTGGGGCATCTTAACACTTTACACACCAAAATGAACTTTTTACTCAATATCAAGAAATTCCAATTAAAAAGGTTTTCATGGATGACAATAGAACACTTGATGCAGTGGGAGAAGGAACTATCCAAGTAAACCTTAGAAGCAGTGAAGGAAGCCATACATTAACCTTTAAAGAAGTACTCTACGTACCAGAAATAGCCAAGAACCTACTATTGGTAAGCAAGGCCACAGCAGAAGGACTCTGTTTCAGCTTTGACAATTCTGTATGCAGGATCACTGATCAGAATGATGCCCATCTTGCTTTGGGTATTAGAGATCAAAATCTATACCGGTTAACCTATGTTCCATCATATCTGGAAGCCAATGCAAGTAATGTAAATGAAGAAACACCAATGCTTTGGCACAGAAGATTTGGACACATCACTTTTGATTATTTGCGCAAAATGATCAAAGATCAGCTAGTTTCCAGAGTAAAAATTGATCCCCCAGCTAGTTTGGAGCACTGTGAAGCCTGCTTATATGGGAAACAAGTCAGACAACTGTTCAAGAGCACTGGGCTAATCAAAACTAAGAAAAAATCAGATCTAATTCACTCAGATCTGTGTGGATCTATGCAAAATTTATCCTTAGGTAGGATAAAGTATTTAATCACTTTTATTGATGATTACACAAGATACAAGTGGGTCTACTTCATGGAGAGAAAGGAAGAATCTCTGTCTAAGTTCATGGAGCTCAAAGCCATGGTGGAGAGAGAAACAAGTGAAAAAATCAAGAAAATACTCTCTGACAATGGTGGAGAATATAACTCAAAACTCTTCATCCACTTCTGAAAAATTCATGGGATAAGGCAAGAGACTACTGTACCATATTCCCACAGCAAAATGGAGTAGCACAACATGCTAACAGATCAATAATTGATATGGCAAGATCTAAGATCCATGATCAAAAATTATCCTATAATTTTTTGGGTGGAATCAGTTGCCACAGCTGTATACCTTAAAGATAGGAGTTATAACAGAAAACTTTGTGATTCTGCTCCATTTGAAGCATGGTATGGCTACAGACCAAGTGCAGAACATCTAAGAATATTTGGGTGTACAGCATATCCCTATGAAAAATCATTGAGATGATCCTGTCAAAAGGCTGTCACAAAGTGAAAGTCTTGTGACTAAGAGGTACTGATCTTGTCAAGACACCATCCAGAGACTGTTGAAAAATAATTGCACCCCAGATTTCACAAAAAACTTATTAAAAATATTTCATCATAACAATGCATCAGTGGCTTTTGATTGGTTCCCTCCCAATTCACTTACTTACTGATCCTGGACACTCTATTGCCTCCTATGTTTGTGTGAATTGATTGGCTGTTGCCTCTTTTTCACACTCTTTACTTCCAGACTCAACTATTTCTCTTACTTTTCATGTATACAAATTGATTTATTTCCATTAAAACTTCAGTTGTACCTCAATTGCCAATTGTATTGACCTATACAACTCAATAAGTATTTCTGCTGTAATGCTCTGGTTCCACAATTTTGGCAGGAACCCAAAGGGTTTATGCCACTGCTCATTCACTGGTTCCCACATATCCTGGTCCTCAGCAGGCACTGCAAGATCTAGCTCCTCATCTGACAGTCTTTGCAATAAATCCTTGCAATATTCCAGTGAGTTTTCTTGAGCACTGCTCTTGAAGTAGTGTTGCAGCCTCTTGGTGTGCCTATTGATGTTCCAAAACTCCATTGAAGGCATTGTGATAGTCTTTCAAGCTCTTGACATTATAGCCTTGTCTGTCAGTGGGATCTCTACTCTGTCAACAATGGAGGCTGTGGAGGCTGTGGTAAGCAAATTGCCTTTTTCAGCAAACTCATCTACCTTGCTGGAGTGTAGCTCAACTGGCTGTACTTCCAACTCTTGTGAAAACAGCTGTTTTCTTGTTGGTAATTCTTCTAGGCTATGATGCAATTCGGTCTGTTCCTGGCTTGCAGCGTTAATTGGCAAGAACTGCAATTTTTTTGCATGCCTCCCTGTCTCAGGCCTGGGTAGACATATTTCCCTTTACCTTTTCCTTTATCACCACCAGGTCTTCCACTGCTACTTTGTCTGAGTGCTTCTTGTAAAGAACTACATTTTCTCCTGGATAAATTTTGCTCTGACGCATCTGTTTTGGCCTGCTTGTCCCTTGCTGGCACTCTTCTGGCAACCTGGTGTTTCTTTTCAGCTTGTTTTGAGCTCTCAGCTGTAGTTGTGACAGGCTCCTGTAAAAGCAGCTGGTTTTTATCACTGCCAGGCCCTTCACTACTACTTTGACTGGGTGCTTCTTGAGAGGTACTATGCTTTTTCCTTGATAAATGTTGTGCTGGTGCATCCATGTCTGCCTGCTTGTCCCTAATTGGCACTCTTCCAGCTGCCTGACATCTCTTTGATGCTTGTCTGGAGCTTTTGGCCCTGCTTGTAAAGGGCTCTTGAGGAAGTTGCTGGTTTTTAACCAGGGCACCCTTGTTCTTCTGCCTCTGATAGTTTCTGCTATACTTGAGATACTTTCTTAGCATACCAATGCTGGCCCAAAATCTGTTTGTCCATTTGAATCCAGGATAATGCTCATGGAACAAGTCAAGTGTATTCTGCTTGGCCTTGATTTCCTGATGGTCCCATAATATGCTGGCCTTAAGGTGATGGCATGCTTGACTTCTGACAGCCTCTTGTATATTAGCCCACTCTTCATTATTGCACTCAATGGCTTCACGGATCTTCAATGTCTTTTGATTTTTAGGCTTTGGTATAAACACCACATTGTCTCCCTCCCATGCTGATAGGTTTTTTGGTGGGCTTTATCTTTGGGGACTGTTGGTGTGCTTCAAAGACTGAACAGTGTTCCTCTACTGTTATATTGGGAAATGGCTCAATTCTTGGCTGTGACATTGAGCTACTTGAGTTCCTTCTTTGCAGCAAAGATACTACTTTCTCTACCTGAGATATTGATTGCTCTACACATATTATCTGCTTATCCTGTTTCTGGACTATTTCCTGATTTCTCTTGGCCATTACATCTATCCTATCAGCTACTGCACCTAATGCTTCATTAATGCTTTGGTATGAGCTGGCAACATACTTGCTAATATGGGTGGTGGTGATGTTATCATGGCCACTTGCTGATCTCTAACTGAGGGTACTGCGTTTGCTAAATTCTCATCTGCCTGAGCATGACAGTCAGCTTGTGGCTCCACAGAGGTTCTCAATTGCCTACTTGAGTGAGAGCCTGAGGAGTCCGCATTGTTACCTTCAATGGGCACACTGTCCACAGGGCCTTTTTTGGATGTAGGCCTGCTTGTTGCACTGAATGTCAAAGCAAGCTGTTGTCCAACTGCTCTTCTATTGCTGTCAGCGGTGGGGTTTGGTTGAGAACCAGATAACTTTGCTTTATTTTTTGGCGGCATATATATGGAAGTGAGTCAAACCAAAGGGGAAATAGTGTTACATATAAGTGTATGTGGTGCCACAACTTTATTTATAGTGCCTACTATGGTGGGTCATCATTTAATCTTACATTCATGTAGGTGCATTGTCTCAAATACAAGACTTCTTAAGTTCACATGAGTATTGACCAAAAAGTGATATAATAGCATTACATTGTTGAAGGTCAAACTGTTTGCCCCATGGACAAGACTACTTTGACTCAACATCATAAGAGAAGAGAAAAATGACCGTGTGGCAATTGTGGCAAGCCTTTCAGCCATGAAGCACACAGACAGCATAGGAAGTACTACAAGGATCACAGCCAGTGTTTTGCCACCCAATTCATATTTGACCATTCATTGGTCACTACTGTACCAACATTATCTTGCCAGCCGGTTGATACTTCTATACTGGCACCTGGCTGTCTTTGTCACCTTGCGCAAAATGAGTGAGGTGAGTTTGTGATGCCTTTAGGCTCACCTCAGCCTTCTGAATATGGCATGCAGAGTGAGAGCTCTGACAAAGAAGGTCCACTGATGGATTTTGAGCCTATCTCCCCTAACAGCAGTATCATGTATGAGCCTGGTCAAATCCCTATATGCAATGAGACAACACCCATTGAAACAAATGCCAAGGATACTTTATGGAGCCAAGTGAGCCCAGTAATCCATCTACTGGTGAATGATGTAATATTGTGGCTAGAGAAGTGGTGCATTTCCACTAATATCAGTAATGGTGGCATTGAGGATTTATTACTACTTCATGCAAAAATCATACCAGGATGCAGCTTACCATGTACATGGTACAAGTGGACAATTGTCATGTGGCTGGCAACATATGATCCAGAGACTGTCCTGATTCCAGCATGTGTTAGCAGTTGCAGGGCATTCACATCCAAAAATACTACCATTGCAACATGTTCAAATTGTCAGGAATCCACCACCATTGAGGGAAAACATTGTTCACACTCTGGATATATTCCGGTCATACCCTGTCTGAGGAAGCTGATGCAGTCCAACAAATATTGCAAAGCTATACAGTACCACACTCAGTATCAATCAAGCACAAACATATCCAATATATTTGATGGCAAACATTACAAACAGCTAAGAAGCAAGGGCTACTTTGAAGGTATGTATGACCATGCCTTTGCTTTAGCACTTGATGGATTCTCATTAAACAAGTACTCTATCAGCAAATCCTGCTAGCCACTGATTCTCATCAATCTGAATCTGCCGCCCATCTTACTGTATCAGAGCAATAATCTGATGGTAGTCTCACTGGTATCTGGGCTAAAATCACCATCTAACCTGGAGAGCTACCTGTATCCATTGCTGGATGAGTTTTGTATGCTTTCCAGCAGGATAACATTAAATGGCTATCATATAAAAGCGCATATTATTTTCTGCATTAGAGATACCCCAGCCATCAGCAAGATAGTAGGTTTTTCTGGGCACAATGGATGATATTGCTGTCAAATGTGTAAGATCCAGGGGATTTACTCTATAACTTGCACACATTAATATTACCCAAACACCAGCACTAAGAACATCTTCTTTCCACAGAGAGAATGTACAGAAGTATGCATGCAATTGCAGCAAAGCTGGCAAGCTATACGCCATTGGCTGGAATATGGAATCAATTAGAAATCAGAGATACTTAGGATAGAGGGTATCTGTTGGAGCAAAAGCTTTCCACTGGGAGCAATGCATTTGCTTTTCAACAATATCCCTATACTGATGACCAAGTTGCACATGGGGCATTTCAAGCTAAATGAGCCCTTCAAGGTACCAGAGAAATTTGAAAGAATTGGCAAGATATTACAGAGTATCCTCTACTATAAGTACTTCTCACAGGCTCCAATGAATACTCATACACACATGCAACAATACAAATGTTAAAGTATAAATACTACTTTTACATTCAATAAATCATTAAGTGAAAACCACATAATCTACTTGTCCTCCAAATCACATCTAATATCTCCAAGACTCTTACAACAACCTATGCCTATGGCATTAAGCAGCTAAGCAGCCCCAATGTATGGGTAATCAGTTAAGTAATGCAAAGTTGGGTTGGGTGCAACAAGCAACTAATTTTTATCAGGAAAACTCCACCAAGATATACTGGATTTATTGTGGTCACAAACCAACTTCCACACCATTCAATACAGAATTCACACAAACAAAAGCCAGAGCACACCTATACAGGGGACTAGAATCCAGCAGGGAGAAGGAATATATTGGCTAAATACTAAAAAGTTCTTTGCGGATATTCAGGAGGTATTCATGGAAGAAGTGGTGACAACCAAGCATATGTTTGCAAGATGTATATGTTACCAGCAGTAAAAGGTATATGGCAACTTTGCAAGTATCACACTAAAAAGCCATAAAGTTGAGGTGATAGAAGTATGTCAATTGCGGCAGGTGTGAGTGTTTGTAGAGGTCAGTAAGCAGGAGGCCATAGTTTTTTTTGATTCAAACTATATGTGGAATTCACAAGGTAGTAGTGGGTAAGCAAATAAAGAAAGGTGATTCTTCAGTGGAATATATGAGTTGCACAAGGGGAGGTAGAAAAAGTAAATACCAGTATCAAATGCACAGAGATCCAATTGGACAAGAAATAGCCCAAATTACTATATCAATGAGGGTACAAACTTAATCTATGCCTATTCAGTCCATGTTGATGAACCCCAGACTGTAAAAGAGGCCCTAAATAGCCCTCAGACAAAGTTTTGAGATCTGTAATGACTGAGGAATATCAGGCCCTGATGGAAAATCAAACTTGGGACTTAGTCAAATTACCAATCAACCAAAAATCAATTGGATGCAGATGGGTCTTCAAGACAAAATACAAGGATGATGGCACAATTGAAAGATACAAAGCAAGACTTGTGGCCAATGGATACTCTCAAACAGAAGGACTTGACTATACTGAGACCTTTGCACTGGTAGCCAAGTTTAATTCCATCAGATTAATATTGGCTATTGCAGCCAAATATAAGTTTTTTATTCATCAAATGGATGTAAAAACTGCATTTGTGAATGGAGAACTTGATGAGGACATGTATATGGACCAGTCTAATGGGTTTGTTGACCAAGATAACCCCCATTTGGTCTGCAAGCTTAAAAAGTCTCTATATGGTCATAAACAATTACCAAGAGCCTGGAATTGCAACATAGATTCTTATTTGGAATCTTTGAGTTTCAAAGGAGTAATGCTGACTATAGTACATACTATAATCCAGATAGAGCAAATCCTGTTCTATTAGCTCTATATGTGGATGATCTTATTATAGCTGCCAATAACCTAGAAATATTAGAAGACACTAAAACCAGCCTATCTAAGGAGTTCAAGATGTCCAATCCAGGAGAACTCAGTTACTACTTAGGGATTAAGCTCTCTATAGACAAAAGTACCCAGACTATCACCCTAAGCCAATCCAAGTATATTCAAGATATACTAAAGAAGTACCAAATGGAAGACTGTAAACTGGCAGCTACCCCAATAGAGACAAACCTTAGCTTGGTCAAAACTCAACTAAATCAAGAGAGCTTGGTGCCATCTGAAAGCCCTGACTTTCCTTATCAATCTATGGTCAGCAGTCTGATATTTATCATGCTTGGAACACATCCAGATATCTCATATTCAGTAGGAGCTGTCAGCCAACATAATCAGAACTATGTATCTGAATGTATTGCAGCAGTCAAGTGGATTTTTAGATACCTAAAAGGAACTGCTGATATCTGCTTAAGATGCACTTATAAGAATTCAGAACAGGATCTTGTGAGATACTCTGATGCTGATTGGTGACAAAATTTAGAAGACAGAAGATCCACCACAGGATACACCTTTCTTTACTGTAAAGGAGCAATTTCATGGAATTCAAGAAAGCAACCAACCATAGCACTTTCTACCACAGAGGCAGAGTACATGGCAGCCTGTGAAGCTACAAAAGAAGTAATGTGGTTAAGAAAGCTTTTTACAGATTTAGGCCTATGTCAAAAAATGCCTATTACTTTATTTCAAGATAATCAAGGATGTATACAATTAGGTAGAAATCCAACTTTTCATGCTAGAACCAAGCACATAGATATTAGACATCATTGCATATGTGAAGCTATAGAGAATAACTTAGTTAGCTTAGTTTACTGTCCTTCAGATGAAATGGTTGCAGACATATTTACCAAACCATTAGCTAGAGACAAGTTTGAATATCTTAGGTCAAAATTAGGACTAGTCAGTTTGAACATTTAGCTGAGTGGGAGTGTTGTAAAAGTTTGTAATTCCACCTAAATAATCACCTAACTTAGTCATTTAGATCATTACCTTCAAATCCTAGAGAATACTGCCAAATTCCTTGTTGGGATTTACTTGGAATATTTTCACCAAAATGCCAGGTACCCAGAACATGAAAATACTCAAAGTTGTCCAAACAGTCCCAAACTTTGCACACATGTTCTTGGGACCTTCCTTAACCTATTTTATGCGACTGTTATGCCCAGACCATGTAAAAGTATAAATACTACTTTTACATTCAAATAAATCATTAAGTGAAAACCACATAATCTACTTGTCCTCCCAATCACTTCCAATATCTCCAAGACTCTTACAACAATACTAAGATTCATAGACTTTGATCCAAGTGACTGAGCTAATGGATGATTTGGGTGTAAGTATAAGATATACAACAATACCAGCCATTAATATAGTTCAAATACCTGGCCCATACTTTGATAGAGTTATCACCTTAAACCTCTAAGCCTCAAGTGGTAAACATGTGTGAAGGTCATCTATGAAAATCTCATTAGGGTGGGATCTCCACAAGAATCTTTACCTTGCTTTTGGACGCATGTGGGCAGGTATCTAGATTTGTAACTTCCTCCCCCCCCCCTCCAACCCATTACAGCATAGCCATCAAAACCGCCCAAACTCTTTGGTTGGCTCCCGTCACCCAAAGGGATCCAACTATCTCGGCCACCGCGATGTCTAATCCTTTTTACTGATTTCCGGTAGGGTAGCCAACCCCCATGGTGCCACTTGGTTCACTAGATCAGATCCCGGTGAAGCTGAGAAAAGCCTAGGAACTCGACCCACTAAGGAAATATGCAATCACGAAGATGGGGCACTGGGATAGCATTCACCTTGGATCTTCTCAGACTTGGAGGCCATGAAG
>MCFE01000103.1:0-171533 GCA_002104905.1 Basidiobolus meristosporus CBS 931.73 | reverse complement strand
AACCCTAACCCTAACCCTAACCCTAACCCTAACCCTAACCCTAACCCTAACCCTAACCCTAACCCTAACCCTAACCCTAACCCTAACCCTAACCCTAACCCTAACCCTAACCCTAACCCTAACCCTAACCCTAACCCTAACCCTAACCCTAACCCTAACCCTAACCCTAACCCTAACCCTAACCCTAACCCTAACCCTAACCCTAACCCTAACCCTAACCCTACCCTAACCCTAAGCTTGACAAGTTTGCAGTATGGTGCATTACCTCCTTGGTGCCTCATTTGCCTGAATGCCCCTACAGACATGCTATTCTTGGTGCTTTTGGGTTTATGCCCTATAAGATCAGACTTCTCTACCTTAGAACCAGATTATATCTCAGACTTCACCACTGCAACAACCCACTGATTAAGGCCTGGAAGAGAACACACCACACAACACCTGGCTCCTGCTGGAGAACTATACTTGGAGATCCTGAAGTCAAGAAGTTTGCTCACTATATTCTGCAGTCAGAAAAACCCAAGCTGGCCTACCTGAAGTACTTGACAGACCTTTGGCAGCAATATCTGCAGCAGCACACTCCCTTTATGATGAATATCAATCCTTATCACATTCCCCTCATTAATGTTGTTCACAAGTCATTCTTACCTCTCTTGCTACCCCCCTTCCCACTGAACAGTGTCTTGAGCACTGAAGAACTATCATCACTTCTTATTAACTTACCTACAAATTCCCCTCAGCTACACACTCTTGTATCAAAGCTACAACAGTAGCGCTGGCTTCTTTGTTTCAACTGAAATAAAGATTTCACCTGTTGGTGACTGTCTCCCCCCTAACCCTCAAGAAAATGGGAATCCATTGTTTCAGCCCTGCAACAAAGCTACCTGAGTTTCCCTAACCCAAAAACAGAGAAACTCCTCCTGACAGCAATACACCACTCCAAGGCAATTCACCACACTCTGCATACTCAGCTCTGGGATCATATTATGAGTTCCTTGCCTCTGCAATCTTCCAACTCTATAACAAGAACAGTATCAAGACTCTACAGGGCAATGAGGCCCTCTTCCAGGAAGTTACCTTCAACAGAACAGCTGGCTAACATCTTCTTCTCTACAAAGCAGTACTCAACTCCTGGCTTTCATCCTGACTTCAACACTCTGCCCATCCCACTTGCACTTGATCAAAGGAGAATCCATAATGTGCTCAAGAGGCTTCCCAACTCTACTGCTCCAGGTGTGGACACAATCTCTTATGAGCTTCTGAAGACTAGTACCAACGCCATGTCTGCACTTCTGCTTCCACTGTTTCAGCAATGCTCAGCCCAGCTTTCTACTCCTGAGGAATGGTCCTTTGCAAATGTTCTGCCACTGTACAAGGGTAAAGGAAAGCACCTGGATCCTAGCTCCTATAGGCCAATATCTCTGCTGCCCACCTGCGGAAAGGTGTTTGAGCTTCTGCTTGCTCAGGAGCTCTACTCTGACTCCCTCAAGTTTCATCCTGCACAGTTTGGCTTTGTTCCTGGCCTCTCCTTGGAATATGCAGTCATACTTAGCTAAGATCACTCTCTCCAGTGCAAGTATCCCTCTGTTCTGTTTGATATTACTAAGGCCTTTGATTCTGTTGACAGAAATGTGCTTTGGTCCAAGTTGCAATGCTTCTCCAGTACCTCTCTCACCCTCCTTGTCAGGTCGCTGTTTCTGGATCCACAAGCAAGAATTCTGCACCCAAGTGAGCAATCAGCTGTGTTCTCAGTTCCTAATGGAGTGGTTCAAGGCTCTGTGCTTGGTCCTATACTGTTTGCCATCTTCCTGAATGATTTCCCAAGACTCTCAGCTGACTGCCTGGTTACTCTCTTTGCTGATGACATCAGAATATCCTCCTCCAATGTGCAACAAGACTCCCAGACCATCCACCAGTATCTGCAGAAGAATAATCTCCAGCTTTCCATTGCAAAGACAGTACCTTTGGGCTCTCCCATCAACTTGGAGAACTCCACTCTACCTGCTCAGGTTTCTGCTACATATCTTGGCTTTCCTTTCCTTCCTACTGGACTAGACTCTGGAGCACACCTGAAGAAGAGAATTATCCTGGCAAGACAGGCACTCCACAAGCTACTGGCTGTTACTCCTCCTACAACTTCAGCTCCCAGCTGCCTTCTTCTACTCAAGCAGTTTGTCTTCCCTGTCCTGGAATTTGGCTTACCACTTCTCTCTCTTACATCTAGAGACTGCACTAAGCTTGACAAGTTTGCAGTATGGTGCATTACCTCCTTGGTGCCTCATTTGCCTGAATGCCCCTACAGACATGCTATTCTTGGTGCTTTTGGGTTTATGCCCTATAAGATCAGACTTCTCTACCTTAGAACCAGATTATTCCTCAGACTTCACAACTGCAACAACCCACTGATTAAGGCCTGGAAGAGAATACACCACACAACACCTGGCTCCTGCTGGAGAACTATACTTGGAGATCCTGAAGTCAAGAAGTTTGCTGAATTTATTCTGCAGTCAGAAAAACCCAAGCTGGCCTACCTGAAGTACTTGACAGACCTTTGGCAGCAATATCTGCAGCAGCACACTCCCTTTATGATGAATATCAATCCTTATCACATTCCCCTCATTAATGTTGTTCACAAGTCATTCTTACCTCTCTTGCTACCCCCCTTCCCACTCAACAGTGTCTTGAGCACTGAAGAACTATCATCACTTCTTATTAACTTACCTACAAATTCCCCTCAGCTACACACTCTTGTATCAAAGCTACAACAGTAGTGCTGGCTTCTTTGTTTCAACTGAAATAAAGATTTCACCTGTTGGTGACTGTCTCCCCCCCCCTTCTCTTCTCCCTGCTAATTTTCCCACCCACCCACCCCATCCTACCCTCTTCTTCTTATTTCTTATGCCTTCACTCCATTCCCTTCAGATTTCTTTCCTGGAGGAAAGGCTTGCACTTGTTGAAGCTGAAAATGCTCTACTCAAGAAGCAAGTTCAAAAGCTGTTTTCTGCCTTCTCTGATCTGCAAGAATCAATTGTCCCTGTGCCAACTCTTCCTGCCAACAAGACTCCCCAAGAATTATCTGCTCCTGCTCACTCTTCCTACTCTGAAGCTGTCAAAAAGTCTGTTCCTACTTCCTCAAGACATCCTGCTGCTCCTCCCAAGACTAAAAGAAAGTTTCCTTCTACTTCTGATCTGCCTCCTGCTACTGACTGGGCTGTCTGCTACTTTGCCAATGTTGAGTTCATTCCTATATCTGAGCATAGGATGTATCTCAAGCAACAAGGTTACAACTTATCCAAGATTGTTAACATGAGATTTATCAACAATCACACTCTGGAGGTAGTACTTGACAAAAGTAATGCTAAAGAGTTCTCTCAAAATGTCTCTGACCAGTTCTACTGGGAACCTACTGACCATGCCTTTAAAGAGTTTCCTGATTCTCCAGTTTACAAGACCTTCTCATTAGAGGAATCTCTGCTCTCAAGATTCACTTCACTTATCAAAAACTCCCCTTCACCTGCTGTTACCCACTTCCTCAAAGATTATTATATCTCTCAAGCTTATCTACTTCACTCCCCCATGAACCTGAACTCCAGTGTACTCTGGGATACTGCCTTAACTTTAGCTTAGATTTATTCATATTCAACTTAGTGTTTACTTTGGGAATCTTCTATTCCCAGCTGGCTTCTTTATTTGTAGTTAGACTTGTCTGAAATCAAACAAAGATTTCACCTACTTTGGTGACTTTCCCTCCCCTAACCCTAGACCCTAACCCTAACCCTAACCCAGTCCATATTGATGAACCCCAGACTGTAAAAGAGGCCCTAAATAGCCCTCAGACAAAGTTTTGGAGATCTGCAATGATTGAGGAATATCAGGCCCTGATGGAAAATCAAACTTGGGACTTGGTCAAATTACCAATCAACCAAAATCAATTGGGTGCAGATGGGTCTTCAAGACAAAATACAAGGCTGATGGTACAATTGAAAGATACAAAGCAAGACTTGTAGCCAAAGGATACTCTCAAACAAAAGGACCTGACTATACTGAGACCTTTGCACCGGTAGCCAAGTTTAATTCCATCAGATTAATATTGTCTATTGCAGCCAAATATAAGTTTTTCATTCATCAAATGGATGTAAAAACTGCATTTTTGAATGGAGAACTTGATGAGGATGTGTATATGGACCTGCCTGATGGGTTTGTTGACCAAGATAACCCCCATTTGGTCTGCAAGCTTAAAAAGTCACTATATGGTCTCAAACAATCACCAAGAGCCTGGAATTGCAAGATAGATTCTTATTTGGAATCTTTGAGTTTCAAAAGAAGTAATGCTGACTATAGTATATACGTTAAGCCAGATAGAGCAAATCCAGTTCTATTAGCTCTATATGTGGATGATCTTATTATAGCTGCCAATAACCTAGAAACATTGGAAGAGACTAAATCCAGCCTATCTAAGGAGTTCAAGATGTCCGATCTAGGAGAACTTAGTTACTACTTAGGGATTAGGTTCTCCATAGACAGAAGCACCCAGACTATTACCCTAAGCCAATCCAAGTATATTCAAGATATACCAAAGAAGTACAAAATGGAAGACTGTAAACCAGCAGCTACCCCAATGGAGACAAACCTTAACTTGGTCAAAACTCAACCAAATCAAGAGAGCTTGGTGCCATCTGAAAGCCCTGACTTTCCTTATCAATCTATGGTCGGCAGTCTGATATATATCATGCTTGGAACATGTCCAGATATCTCATATTCAGTGGGAGTTGTTAGCCAACATAATCAGAATCATGGATCTGATCATATTGCAGCAGTTAAGCGGATTTTTAGATACCTAAAAGGAAATGCTGATATCTGCTTAAGATACACTTATAAGGATTCAGAACAGGATCTTGTGGGATACTCTGATGCTGATTGGGGACAAAATTTGGAAGACAGAAGATCCACCACAGGATACACCTTTCTTTACTGTAAAGGAGCAATTTCATGGAATTCAAGAAAGCAACCAACCGTAGCACTTTCCACCACAGAGGCAGAGTATATGGCAGCCTGTGAAGCTACAAAAGAAGCAATGTGGTTAAGAAAGCTTCTTCACAGATATAGGCCTATGTCAAAAAAAGCCTATCACTTATTTCAAGATAATCAAGGATGTATACAATTAGGTAGAAATACAACTTTTCATGCTAAAACTAAACACATAGACATTAGACATCATTTCATATGTGAAGCTATAGAGAATAACTTAGTTAGCTTAGTTTACTGTCCAACAGATGAAATGATTGCAAACATATTTACCAAACCATTAGCTAGAGACAAGTTTGAATATCTTAGGTCAAAATTAGGACTAGTCAGTATGAACATTTAGCTGAGTGGGAGTGTTGTAAAAGTTTGTAATTCCACCTAAATATTCACCTAACTTAGTCACCTAGATCATTACTCTCAAATCCTAGAGAATACTGACCAAATTCCTTGTCGGCATTTACTTAGAATATTTGCACCAAAATACCAGGTACCCAGAGCATGAAAATTCTCAAAGCTGTCCAAACTGCCCCACACTTTGCACACATGCTCTTGGGACCTTCCCTAACATATTCTACGATGTTTGTAATGCCAAGACCATGTAAAAGTATAAATATTACTTTACATTCAATAAATCATTAAGTGAAAGCTACATAATCTACTTGTCCTCCAAATCACTTCCAGTATCTCCAAGACTCTTACAACAAATCTTACATAAGAAGCTAAGTTCAAGCTTGATTAATTACTTCACAGATTTAAAAACTCTTAGCTGGCATCATTATTTTTTAGCTTAGTGATTTTTGTAATTATTTTGAAAAATAAAGATTTCACTGTAATGGTGACTTTCCCTCCCCCCCTGACCCTACTCTCTTTGATGTATGACATGTCCACAAAGATTGTGAGGATAATAGTTGTTTTTGAATTTTGTAATCTGTACTCAACTATAGAACATAAGCAAACAACTGGCAGCTAATCACAGCACATAAAACAAAATCTTAATCTTTTGATCCCACTGTAACGTTATCGCCACCTCTATAAATCAAGGTAACAATCATGACCCATTGGGTTTATACCAGCAAGGAAACTGCCGTATCTGGATATTGACCCGGTTATACTTACCCAGCTCAGAAATATACTAGAATCAAACTACTTCAGAAATATACTAGAATCAAACTACTTGCGCGATGGCTATTTGCAGAATGACCAACCCCAGAGGTGCAAGTATATTGCTTACCATTTATACGATCCTCGAAATTCCAGCAACCTATGCGTAGCGGAAAAACAATATTCGACTCAAACAGGAGAACAGACCAAAGTAATTTCCACAGTATGTTTGAACGCAAGCGGCTAACCAGCTAACGGCAAATGTATACAATAAACCCAATTCTGATATGCCAATAATTCAACATTTCTGGATACTCCGATAGAAAATCGACTTTCCAATGTTGGAAGCATTTCTAAACTGCGACTCGCAAGTGGCGTTATGCGTCAAACTTTGAAAGTTACAGTTTAGGACTCTCACTCAGGTGACAACCTCCAAAGGAAGGATCGAAATCAAGCCCAGCTAGGTTCAACACCTGCCTGCTTGATCTAGGCAGCACCACCACTGAAAAAGTAAGGAGCCAATGATTACTGGGTTTTGTTTGAGCCACATGTCGACACTACCTATTAGAAGTCTGATACGAGATCTGGACTAAAAGCTTGTTTGGCTCTACCATTTGCGAATTTCTTGGCCAATGATTTAGGAATCTTTACTTGCCTTTTTCAATGCAATGCGAGTTAATTGGCCAATGAATGATGCACTTCCAACGATCTACCATTTTAGCTAATTGTTTGCTTTTTCCAACGATCTTCACAAATAGATAGATTCTTCCAATGCGTTCACCATAGTAGAAGTAGGGTACAATAGGATTTATTCATATATATTATTGATATTCACTTTACATACATATATATCTGTTTGTCATTAAGCATAATACAAACTCCATCTATTGGGCAGGAAGCTTCATATCATCTTGCTTCTCCATATCGTCGTCGTTGCAGGTTTCTTTAACGTTTTTAGCAATGACCCAAGTGAAAGGGAAGCAAAGAATCAGAAGAGCCCAGCAAATGATGAACTCGACAAGATAAGAAGTGCCAATGGCATCAATTCTCCAGGAGATAGCACCACCAGCAGATTGAATACCCTTGTAGTAGCCACCATAGCGGGCAAGAGTAGTGGAATCATTGGTCATGGTACCCATGATCCAGTAAGCATAGGATTGGGTGGCGGCATCCAGCAGTCCATAGCATGAATAAAGAACCCATTTGGGCCAGAAAGATCCAGCATTTTTGATGAAGTCAATGTCAGGCCTATGGCGAGCAATGTCTTCACGAGTGTACTGCAACTGTAAGGCAAGACCGCCTCCCCAAACGATCATAATCACAGCAAACACGCCGTACAGTCCGTACAAAGCTCTGGTGCGACGGCTGAAGCTCTTGGAATCAAGGAACATTCCCAACAAGAAGGCACCAAGCATTTGGAAGGCCCAGTAGAAGGCATTGTTGAAGGAACGGGTACGAAGGTTGAACAAGACACCGTTGATATCGCCGAATTGGTAAGAGTAGAACCAGTTGGATGCAAGAGAAATTGGAGTCAAAAGTAGCATGTTCTTGTCCTTGAACAGAAGCAGAATCTGCTTGGCCTCAGTCCAAACGTTCTGGAACTTTTCAACCTGAACACGGGAACCGTCGTTACGGATAACCTTCTCAGGAGGGAGGAGCAGAAGTCCAAAGAGAGCACCAATGCACATGATACTAAGGAAGGCAATGTAGGTAGCACTGTTTACTCCGCTGCCGGAGTTGTGGAAGTTAAGACCGAAAGGAATGAAGGCACCCATGACCCCACCCAAGTTGAAGATGATCCAGAAATAAGCAACACATCTACCCTTCTCATCTTCAGGGGGATACGACATCATGATCACACCTTCTGCAGTCCAGAGAATACCAGCACCAATACCAAGGATGGCAGAGGCAACAATGACAAAGACCTGACTGCCAACCGAATTCCACGTGCCGACCGAATGCTCCTTCAAGTAAAGCATGGAACCAGTATAGAGAGCATAGCAACCACCACCAAGCAGAACACAGAGTCGGACACCAAGGAGATTGTAGAAAGCACCACCAAAGACACCAAAAATAGCGAAAGTGGTGTAGAGAGCAACGTTGCCGTTCTTGGCCGTGGTTCCGTTCTCTTCACCGCCGGCACCCATGCCGTTAATACAGTTGAACATGCCAGGACAACAGAAGCATACGAAACCGATGAATAGAACCTGTGTCATGGGACTATTGTAGCGAATGTTACCGATCCGCAAAGCGGACAGGTCGTACTTGAAATTGACCATCTTCGTTGAGAATACTAATTGAAATCTGATCGTATCCCACTCTGCAGGCATTATTTATAGGAAAGAAAGTGCTGGTTATGGCGGTACACAACTGACTTTTTTTCACGCATCTCCACAACCTCCCTCCAAAATAGGGAAAGATTTCCAACGGATATTAATTTGGGCTAGACCATGTATATTTGGTAAATCATCCCTGGGATTATCGACAACCTAAGAATTCAGCTGATGTTCCATTCAGGTGCCTGGATCTTCAGTGTCAAATAAGCTCATTTTAAGCATATATTCTAAGAAGCGCACTTTAAGCCTCATCACCCAGATTGGTCAGGGAGCTGGAGGCCGGAAGATAATAACAATTCTCAACACGGTCCTTTCCTGACATGTCGTTTAATCCACATGGTATGAAGAGGCTTAAATGTATCGGAAGATCCAAAATACACCAGGGTTTATTGCATACATATTTGTCATATCTTGATGGATGGTTCCAAAGTTTATTCAATCTTTACAACATGCAAATATGTATGGCTATTGAGCGGGATCTATGTATGCCATCCAAATGTGCACTGATTTTGAAAATTTCTTTCTCATCTGTATTGAATTTTGCTGCAATAGAAATGTGATATTTACATATCACTAAACCGCTTGTAGTCAATGTTATAACAAGACACTGAAAACTTACTTTTGGCTCTTATTTTGTTGCTATCGCTACCTTTTTCTTTCAATGGCATTCCGTCCTCTATACTATGCCAAATTTGATGACTTTGGATTTTATAGGCTAATAGCATTTACCACTGATAAATCCTCGGTCCTTTATTCAAAGTGGCAAGACTTGAATTTTGCTGCTGTATCGTGGTAGTGTGGATATGATTTAGATTTCAAACTGAAATGAAACTTGCATGGTACTCAGTGTAAACTAGTGAGATTGTGCTACTTGATGCAGCTTGGCCCTGCAAATAAATATTCATTTATTATAATTGGTGACATAGCTGAACTGATATAATGGAAATCAACTGGAACTTTAAGTTGCATAGATAGACTCTATATTTACATATCAGAGTTTAGATAGAAATATACAGCTTTGTATCTAGATTGCTCATGAGGCTTTAGACTCAACTTGGTTGGAAAAATAAACATGTTCATAGAGTTTTGTAGACCCCTCATCCAAATACTCTCTTTTTTTCAGTGATTACTCTAATTCTTTTCTCCAAAATATTGGTGTTTGATGCTTATGTTGGTATTGGACATAACTTAGAAAACAAGAAAAATCTTTACATTCACATGTAAACCTATGCACCTCAGATAAAATAATCATGCTTTTGAGGGGACCTTGTAAAGCTGGAAATTAGGATTTGAAAAGTAGCTACATAAGATGGATACAAAGCTCAAGATCATTTGAGTATCCTTGAAAGTATTGATAAATACTAGGACTTTACTATCTAGTAGAATTAGCTATTATCATTCAAAATCGGCTCTGAAAAAATGATTCACACTTCATCAATGAGCTTGATAGAGACTTTGGTCATATAAATATTATAGTGCCTAGAGAGTGGTATTTCTCATAATTGCTCCAAAGACCCCAAGCTTTGCACACAAGCTTTTGAGACCTCCTTGGGCCGATTTTGTATGTTCATTTTTGCCAAAACTTGAAATATATCAACGCTACTTCTGCATTTAACCAGCCACTAAGCGGAAACCTAATAATCTATTTGTTCTCCTAATCACTTGCAGCATCACAATACTAACCATACTTTACATGCAGGAGAGTACAGATATCTTCTATAGTCAATAAGTAATCTAAATGAAACCATGTAGTCCACCATCTCCTCCCAAACACTTTCAATATATCCAAAAAACTTACAACTGAATCCAGTTTTGTATGTATCAAGTCTTATTATGAAAGTCCTCAGACTTACCAAGAGCTGCAAGCTGGTCAGAAAAGTTCCACACCTGACATTCACAAATCGCCATGTAACTTGGAAAGTCAAATGTAGAAACGTAGAGAAAACAAAATCACCCCAAGGTTGTCCAATGGCCTCTGCACTTTCTACATATTTCTTTGTGACACTTATAGTCCATCTTGATAGTCATTTGACTAAATTTCACAAATATGCAGGAAATGATGGAAATTTGGAGAAGGTCATGGGAGTCTATGTGTAAGTGTAGGGGCTTTTAAGCACATCTATATTCTTGGTATTTCAGCAAATTCGATATGTTCGCAAAATATCCTCTATATATTTATACTAGATTAACAGAGTAAAACCACGATATTTTGCTGAATACTTCAAAATGCTGTAAAGAGTTAGAGTAACTCATATGCAATCATTCGTATATCAAGCACAAATAGAGAACACGTACTATGTGACAACTTCTAATTCCGAGAGCATAGTACGGGTTAAATTGATTACAAGTAATGTGGGCAAGCTAACTATCAGATTGCGACACAAGGTGGTTAACTAAACATTGCTCTAACAAATACTTGAATGGCAGATAATCCACAACCTTGGAGACTGATAATACTAGTGGCAGAAAACAACTCATAAAATAATCCAGGGCTACTTGTACTTCTGTATATTGAATTGGCAAGAATATCATCCAACTATCTGTTGTGTCATGTTACTGCTAGTCATATGCATCGAATTGCTCAACAACCCAAAGAAAGGGAACATTGGTCAGCGTTTCACATATCCAAGAGGACTGGGAAACCGAGTAGCTACACCAATGGTGTCGTACCGTATTGGTATTCGGTCACCTGGCACCAATACAGGCTTGAGTAGCATCTAGTCACTGAACCCTTGGTACGATCATGGTCGCATGAACCAAAATAAAGGGAAAGTATCGAATGATATACTTGAATCCCCTTGTCGGAAATAATAGCAGTTCAACCTCTAGAAACGGGTAGTTGCAATGCCCATTAATTGCTGAAGTATATAGAGAAGCAAGTTCAGGGTAGGCTTCGGGGTTCAATTGTTCAGGCAGGCTTCAGGGTTCAATTGTTCAGGTAGGCTTTAATTAATAAGCTTTAAACCGGTTAGCGGCGCTAGCATTGGCACCTCTCATATACAGTTGTTTCAGTAACAAATAATATCGACCGGTTTATAAACTAAAATATGAAGTACTGGGACCAGCATGGGTCTCATAACAGGCTAGAGCTGGCCAGTAGTGCTAGATTTGGGAAAGCAATGTATCACCATATCTTTTGATACACCGAGCGCTTATTGCTGTATGACAAAAGTTTGATTCTAACCCAAATACACTCTTTGTGATTTTATCTTCAGTAACAGTAATTGTTAAGGATAGTTAAAGATTTCGTGACAATAGCCAGCTTATAAAACTGCCTTGGCTCGCTCACCTTGACAGCACGAACTTTGATCTACCGGAATAGATCCCACCGACTTTTCTAGCAGGCTAGCTGGCTAAACTTTTAACTGACAATATGGTTTTCTCCAAACTCTCTCTTCCTGTCTTCGCTTTGTTGGCGCTTGCTCCTTTCGCCCTCGGTCATATGGAACTGATCCAGCCTCCTCCTCGCCAGTCGCAGTACAACCCTACCTACAAGGGTTCTCCCGACTACGATATGAGTTCTCCCCTGGAATCTGGTCGTTGGCCTTATCCTTGCCGTGGATATGGCAAAGGCGGAGTTGTCCAAACCGTCAAGGCCGGAGGTACCCTCCCAGTCAAGATTGGCGGCGGTGCCCCTCACAATGGAGGCCATTGTCAATTTGCCTTATCGTACGATGATAAAACCTTTGTCGTCCTTAAGGACGTTTTTGATGATTGCTTAATTGCATCCAAAGATTACAGTATTCAGATCCCAGCCGGAGCACCCAGTGGCAGGGCCACTTTCGCTTGGGCTTGGATCAACAAAACTGGTAATCGTGAATATTACATGAACTGCGCCGACGTTGAGATCCAAGGTAGTCCCTCCGGTTCTATCACTGGCCCTAAGTTGTTGGTTGCCAATCTTCCCGGATACGTGACAATTCCCGAGTTTACGAACGGTGGATACAGTGGTAAGGATTTGTTCCCCAAGAGGCCTACCGTGAAGGTAACTGGCAACGGTGGCGATGTGGTCGCACCAGAACCTTCCACACCTACCAAACCTTCCAAACCCTCTACTACTGAGAAGCCTACTAAGCCCTCAGCCACTACCAAGCCTCCAACTACCCCCAATCCTCCTCCCACTAACCCAGGGACACCTTCGAAGCCCGGCAACAACAAGCCAGGTCGCTGCTCGGGTTACAAAACCAAATGCGTAAATCCCGGACAGTCACAGGAATTCACAGTATGCACCAATGGATACGAGTACACACAACGCTGTGCACCTGGAACCGTATGCCGTGGTGGTGTCGACCAAGCGGAGTGTGACTATTAGTTTGTTAAATGCCAGTTTGCATTTTTCTTGTTGCTAATTTAATAAACCCATTGGCATTCTCCATCCCATCAACTACATTGGTGAACCGACTTTATATCATTCATCGCGCTTTAAAGAAGGGCGCTGGATTTGAGGAGGTAGTCAAAGGAATAAACACTTTAGTAACAGCAATCGATTGGATTCTATGGAGTAGGGGATTTTAGGTAGTTGCATTATTCGGCATCCGCAGTCTGCTCAGGTGTATCTTCAGAAGACTCCTGCGTCTTCTTACCGGTTTGGATCTCGACCTTGCCCTCAATGAGCAGCTTCAGCTTCAATGATCTTGTAGTAGAAGTAGGTTAGGGACATATGGTTTGTAGCCAACGAGATTGACCAGAGACACTCACTCTTGCTCCTTCTTGTTCAGGAGAATGTTGACGGATACATTGGCTCTCCAGACAGGGAAAAGGACAGTGTTGAGAATGCTTCCAACGGAAATCAAGTTAATATCCACTTCTAAAGAGGAAGAGAATACATCACGAAGCTCACCTCGATGTGCCTTCCTTCTTGGGATCGTAGCGGCAGATGTAGCATCCTGATTGAACCTCCTTTAGGCGCTGCTGGGGGCCTTCCGAGAAGTGCTCGAACTTGGGATTTTGCTGCTCCATCAAAATCTTGATGTCGTTGGAGGTGATATCGATCACTCGAGTTTCAGAGAGGAAGGGGAACATCATGGTGAGACCCTCGCTGTGGATACGGAAGGGGAAAACTCCCTCCTTGGTAACATTACGAATGAACACTTTCACACCGGTGTTGACCACCTACAAACAATTCCGATGAGATTGCGAATGCGAGGCACATATACTTGCTGACCACTTACTCTGAGACGGTTGTTGTCAGGAGCCTCCAAAATCTTCTTGACTGATTCTGAAATGAAGTAAATGGTCTTGTTCTTGTTTCCTTCAGAGCGCACGAGGTAAGAATCGCGGGGGAACTTCTCCGAGATTCCATAGTAATCACTGTCAAACGAGCAAGAAAGGTTGGCGTTTAGTAAATCAAGGTCTCCATGTCTCATCCACGCGAGCTTCTCCATACCAGAACATTCCGATATCTTCGGAATTAGACTCCATAATAATGAATGGGTTTTCGTTGATACGCCCTTCGTTCTTGGACTTGAGATCGACTTCGACTGGTTTGGCTTCATCCTCTGAGGCCTCCTTGGTTGGATCCACATCCTCAGTCTTAGCGCGCTTTGCTTCAGCCTCCTCCTCGTTGGAGCCGTCTTCTTGGGTCTCCTCGTGGGCACGTTTCTGAGGGATGCTTTCCTCACCTTCCGCATCGACAGCATCAGGAGCTGGGGTAGCTTCAGCGGATTCCGAGATACGATCTTCAGCGGCTCTATCGACGGCAGTAAGAGGGCTGGTCTTCTTGAAAACGGCGACGAAGAAGCCACCAGTGTTTTGGAGATGAGGGTAGACACGAACACTAATTGATGGGTGAGCGACTGCAATCATGCGTATTGACTACGTTTCGAAAGCTTACCATTTCTCTAAGCCCAGAGAAGCGGCATTCTCGGGTGGGAAATGACTGGCCAAGTATCTACGCTTATCTTCCTTGGGCACCTCCTCGACGCTCTTTATGTGCACATTATCCTTGTTGATAACCTATGCCGTGGTTACCGTTTAGCCCTTGTTGGCGGGAAAATCAACCATTTGATATGAAAAACTACCTTCCAGTCTGAGACACCAGGGCGCCTAATGAGGCCTGGCAATTGTTCCGAGACATCGACCAATTCAACGGCCCCTAGAAGCGACTATTTTAACACGAGATCAGAGCAATTGATACTTTGTAACGACTTACCCTTGCAGCGATTCAAAACTTCAGCGATGACTGCCTCATTTTCAAGAGGATTCAAGGAGCAGGTTGAGTAGACGATTCTACCACCAACCTTGAGTAGGCAGCAGCCTCTCAACAAGATCTTGACCTGAGTGCTAGTTGGTGGAACGGGTGAACATGGGCGCCCATCGATTTCCTGGTATGTGCAGTGCTTACCTGTGAAGAGCAACCGCGTTGTTGTGGTTCCAGGTCTTCCATAGCAATTCATTTTTACGGAAAGTTCCGTCTCCACTGCATGGCACATCACACAGGATTCGATCGAACTGCATGGTGTTGGGCTTACCGTCGGCAGAGGCAAGATTGATGTTGGGGAAGAAAGTTCCGTCGTGGTTGGTCACAACCAAGCAGGGGCTTTGTAGACGCTTGGTTTGATGGATCAACATATAACTACGCTTATGATCCGCGTCATTGGCAAGAACAAGTCCGGCTAAACATGGAGCAGGTTAGGTTGGAGTTGTCACCCGGCCGATCCTTTCTTGCACTTACATGGGATGGTGCCCTCTTGGTCGTTGGCATGAATCGCCTCTAACAGCTGTGCAGTCTTGGATCCTGGCGCAGCACACATGTCCATGACCTAAGGAATATCAAGTCAATTAACAAGTCCACTGAATTTGCATACCAACAGACACTTACCCAGTGATGTGGCTGGACATCAAGCAAGAGAGGAGGCAACATACTGACAGCTTCCTGTCTGCTGATGTTTCCCTATCGGACAAAAGAGGTGAGCGAGGGAGCTGTGTATCCATATATAAGTGAGTACTTACGACATCAGTTTCCGAGACCAAAAACTTGTGGAATTTGGAAAGCTCGGGGGATTTACGAAGTTGTGAGCGAGAAGCAGTGAAATGCCAACCAAGACCCTCGGGATACCAAGGGAGATGCTTAGGTGGCTCGACTGGCTCGCCATCGATCACGATATCTTTCAAACGAGGAATGTACTCGGTCTCTAGGATTTTGCGAAGTTCGTGAGCGTGACTAAAGGGGACGGGTTCGTTGGAAAAAAGTTAAGGCCAGATTCGGTGTGAGAGCAGAAGGTATACGATCCGATTAGGTACCTTCTGGAGCCGGTAATACGGAAAGTGACTGGAAGTGGGGACTTCAAAGTCTCAAGAAAAGTGGCCCATTCTTCGGTTGGGATAATGCCTTGCTCCTAAACATGGTGTGTCAGGAAATCCAAGCAAGCAAAGATAAACAATGCGGAAATGAAAGTGCTCTCCCGAAGCCATCGCAAACGGGAAACAAACTAACTTTATAATAGTGCTCGAAGCCTTCGTGCTCTTTCTCCACCTTCTCATAGCCTCTGGAAGCCTTTGGTTCCTTGGGACCTTTGTTGTGCTTTGAATGGTCAGCAAAAATTAGCTAAACCCAAAGTTTCCCTGGGAAAAAGTGACAGGTACCTTAGCCGATTTGCGAAAACGTTTGGTACGCGCCATACTAGTGAAAGTGGATAGTTCTGAGCTGACTGAGCCAAGTTGAGAGGGGCACCACTTCGGATAGATCCTATTTGAATGTATAAATCAATTCAGCTTAATTTCGTGCAATACATCACAGCACTTCACAATTTTTTTCTTTTTTCACCAGACGAGATGAATTTTTCGGGCCACATGCGGGGACATGGGATATTTATTCGGGATTTATTGAATTCATTACTGTCAGAAATCCGGCAATCTCCCCTGGCTGAGCAGTGTCCGTGGTTGAGCGTACCAAATATAACATTGGTTCATACGTAGATAAAACACAATCAAAATAGAATTATTGGCAAAAGCAAAGAAACTCGGGTGTATATATATATATATATATATATATGTAAAGATTTGAGAAAGCGGTTGCATATGCGGGGCGGGGATTGGAATCTAAGGGCTTGCAAATGCGTAGGGACAGGGTGGGTTGGAGGAAATATCGTTCACAAAAACACGGAACTTGAGTACTCAAAGCCTGGATGATGACCAATCTTCAACGACTGATCATGATACCAACCTAAAATGTAAAGGACGATCTTCATGAGAAGGCACAACATTAAGATCAAAAACTACATGATCTTCAAAATTGAAATCAATGATGAAACTAACGTTTAAAAGGAAGACATGAGATGCAGAGGTATCGTCAATAAAGGTGAACCCTAACGTTTAACACCTATGTGCACTTGGAAACCGCTTCAGCGATGATTACGCGAATTGTAATGCACAAGTGACAGTGATGAAAAGAGAGTGTGCTATTCTACATATGATCTTGGGATCATTAGCTGTTAGGCTTGCATCGAACTACCTCCGTCGTTATTGATGTGACCTTCGTCGCCCTGTTTGGCCACTTGTAGCTTTGAAAGCATGGCTTCGAGCTCCTGGTTTCGGCTATCTTGCTGCTGAATGATTTGTTGCAAGTGATGGATATAGTCTACCGACTTTTTGAGAATAACTCCCTTGTTTGGCTTGTTGATACCATCCCCAAAGCAATCAGGAACCAGAGTGGAGAGCTCCTGGATCTTCTCGTTGATATTGTCCCTGCGACGACGCTCCACTACATTGAAATGGGCCGGTTTAGGGATAGATGAGGAGGCTAAACTAGGCCGAGATGCTTACCAGCGTTGTGACTCTCACGTCTGCGCCTGCGCTTCTCGTACAGCATTTGGATCCTTTAAGAAAAGTATACTTGTGAGTGTAGGTTCAAACGGGCCAATACCGATATATAGCTGCTTACTGTTTGGCTGCACTCTCTGGCTCCTCGTTTTCCAATAAAGTGGCCATCATGGACACGTTACCGTTTTGCCCCTGAAGAGAAGTAGGTGGAGAGCCCGTCAACGAATCCTGGTCCATGTTTTTGTGGAACCAATCGGCAGTATGTGTGGGAACAGACATACTATGGAAGCCACCGTGCATATCAGCAGAGCTCGAATTAAGCTGGCTATTGAGTGATCCAACGTGATTGCCGAACCGCACATGATTCATTTTCGAGTTGGATTTCATGTCCATAGATGAGAAAGCGGGCATGGATCCCCGGGGAAGTCCAGCAGAAAAGTCGTTGCCGTCATACAGAAATTCGTCCGGACCAGGGGAGTAAACTGACCCATTGCCTGGGGAAGTAGCGAACGAGGAAGGGTTGAAAGAACCATGCAAATCATCACCGTTGTCGTATGTGGCTGGTGTATGCTGGCGTGCTATAGTGATGGGAGAGACCATAGGGGCAACAGAGGAATTATGCATTTGAGTATCTTCCGAAGGGTAAAAATCCGGGGAACTCTCTTTTTTTATGCTCCCGCTAAACTGTTGCTGCATTTGAAGGAAACCAGGGTCCATGGGTGAACCGAAATGTACATGGTTAGTATCAGGCTGCATTTTCATTTGCGATTGCTGAAGGTGATATGTGGTAGGGTGGGAAAGTTTTAAAGATTGTGCTTGTTGCAGCTGTTGTTGTTGTTGTTGTTGTTGTTGTTGCTGCTGCTGCTGTTGATTAAAACCAGCAAAGTTAAACGTCTGATTGAAGGAGCTCATCTTATGCCTGGGTAAGACAATCAGTCGAGTGTGTATGCACAAGTGGTTATATAACAGCCAGGGGTAGGAACAAAAAAGTGTAAGACAAAAATATATTAAGACAAAGTCGAAGTGGAGAAAGACAAGCTGGGCTGTATGTCAGAATAGAACAGGATGAATATTAGAGGACAGAGAAGAGTGGACTGGTGTTAAATTCCAGTGATGTCGAAGAAAAATAGCCAAAGGAATTTTGGGGGGGGGGGATAAAGTGTAGTGGTGATTTAATATAATTGTGTATCTCTCGCGCTCACAGTGATTTCAAAAAATCAAGCCAATCTATCGCGGTAGGAAATCCAGCCACATCCTTTCTGAACTGACTAGTTTGGGATAACGGAATCCATTAGAATAGGAGATTGTATAGGATCAGTATATTACCTATGATATTATGTAATCTAATCATATATAAGTTGGTATCAGAATTTAGTCTACATCAAGTTAAATCCGATCTCAATAGATTATCTCTTCAAGTGTAATCTGTAGAGATTCCCAAGGCAGCATTAGGATTGTACTGTGTGCGTATATTTGGAAGTTTGATTGCTCCCTGGTTTCTTTGTGAAACTGGCGATTTCACCCTTGTCAAGTCAAAGTACTGCTCAAAAGCTAATTACTGTAACACGACTCTCGCTCAAATCCACTGTCCAATGGGGCGATATGAATCGCCTTACCTGGATTAATCGAGTTATCGAAGATTGTTCAAGTCAACAATATCGAATTAACAATCAATGTGCAGAAATGTTAGGCCAGTCATTGGATATTCCATCACACAGCATTGCCAGACATCGGCCATTCCGTAGCTGAAACATTACGTCCATTGGGATGATGTGTGTTGAGTACACTTGTTTATTTAGTGTAGCCATTAATATAAATATATAATACAGAAAATAAGCGATAGTTGAAGATATATAGTGTTTAGCCGCCGAATCCGTAGAGGGTACGGCCTTGTCTTTTCAGGGCATAGACGACATCCAGAGATGTAACAGTCTTGCGCTTGGCATGCTCGGTGTATGTCACAGCATCTCTGATTACGTTCTCGAGGAAGATCTTCAAGACAGCGCGGGTTTCTTCATAAATGAGTCCGGAAATACGCTTGACACCACCACGACGAGCGAGACGGCGAATAGCTGGCTTGGTAATACCTTGAATGTTGTCGCGAAGAATCTTGCGATGACGCTTGGCTCCTCCTTTTCCGAGTCCTTTTCCACCTTTACCACGGCCAGACATTGTTGTGTAAGTAAGAAATAATAAGTTTATCTGCCCCGATGCCATTGACCATATATATTCGGCTGAAACGCGCTCGCCAAAAAAATCACGCCCTCGAGGGAAAATTGAAACGCGTAGGTCTCTCTCAAATGATTGGATGAGAGTTTAATGACGCATGAAAAGACGAGGCGAAAAATTCCAAGTTACGATTGCTTGGATCAACGCTTAAATTAATTGAGAATATGGAAGGTGTGTTTATTTTAAACGAACATTCGCCAACTCGTTAAACGTCGGTTATTGGACGACTGTTTACATGTTCAAACTGCCTCAAAACCCTAATCACAGAATAATCTAATTCCCCCTGAAATACATTAAGCTATTTCATTCAACAATTTTATTAGCATTAATTTCAGTGCTAATGCAAATTCAAAGCACAGTCTTGAATACAATCTCAATCCCATGGTGAAGCTGCATATGATGCCGAGGTGTTCGCTCTAGGGGATTAGAATGAAGAGAAACCAACGCTTATCAAAAGGAGGCACTCAGCATGCCGTTATAAGGAAATCTGGGCAAACTTACAAGAATGACATTCTACTCTATGAAACAGCGGTTGCTATTCGTTAGTCCAATTTGCATTAATCTAGGCCTTTTAGGGCCCAATAACAAGGAATCCACGAGTGTGGCTCTAGATGCTCTTGATGGCATTCACTGCTTCACAGGTAAAGCCGGGTCAGAGCAACACTCGCATAACAGCTGATGCAAGCATCAAGCAGTACACTTAGTCACCGAATTATTCCACACAAGCACACTGGAATAGAAGGATACGTCGATCTAATTATTCCACCTTCAAAATCTGGAACTAAACTAATATACATCCAACGGATTTTTTTCATGGTTCCGGGCCTTCAGTTCCAATATATGACCATCTACCTGCCGCAGTGGCCATAGTGATTCGTGGGACATGAGGGTCAATTTGCGAAAAACGCGAGAAAAGGTTGGCAGATAGGGTTGGAAGGCAGATCCAGATATTAATGGAAGAAGTAGAATGTGGAAATTCTCGGGAATACTGAGTTGTTTTGAGTTAGAGAGACGTTCTTATCCAATAAAACAGAGGGATCTAGAAGGGAAAGGGCTTGGTTGATTAATATAAATCACCGAGATTTCTGTCCTACAAACAGTACACTCCAGTTAAAAGCGGGTTATTACTATTATTACCATGTCTGACTCTATCAAAAACGCTGTAGACAAAGTTGAAGTGGAGGAGCAACAACAGACCGCCACCAACACTCAACCAGATAGTAATGACTCTTCTTTGGTGAAGGGTGAGACTAAGCCATACTCTGAGAAGGAAGACGAACCTTTACTTAAGCCCAACCCCAGACGCTTCGTTCTCTTCCCTATTCGCCACCACGATGTCTGGCAAATGTACAAAAAAGCCGAGGCTTCTATCTGGACTGCCGAGGAAGTTGATCTTTCCAAGGATATGAATGACTGGGAGAATCTCAACGACGGCGAGCGTCACTTCATTTCTCACGTCCTTGCCTTCTTCGCCGCTTCCGACGGAATTGTCAACGAAAACCTGGTTCAAAGATTTGGCGACGAGGTTCAAATCCCCGAAGCTCGCTTCTTCTATGGTTTCCAGATTATGATTGAGAACATCCACTCCGAAATGTACTCCCTGTTGATCGACACTTACATCAAGGAGCCCAACGAACGCGAGAGACTGTTCAACGCTATCGAGACCATCCCATGCATCAAGAAAAAGGCCGATTGGGCCTTGAGATGGATTTGTGACCGCGACTCAACTTTCGCCACGCGTATTGTCGCTTTCGCAGCGGTCGAGGGCATCTTCTTCTCGGGCTCCTTCGCCTCGATCTTCTGGATGAAGAAGCGTGGTCTGATGCCCGGACTTACTTTCTCCAACGAACTTATCTCCCGTGACGAGGGTCTCCATACCGACTTTGGTTGTCTCATGTTCTCCATGATCCGCAACAAGCCAAGTCACGAGAAGGTGACAGCCATTATTACTGAGGCAGTTGCAATCGAACAGGAGTTCTTGACCGATGCCTTGCCTGTTGCGTTGATCGGTATGAACGCCAAGCTTATGGGTCAGTACATTGAGTTTGTCGCCGACAGATTGTTGGTTGCCTTGGGATGTCCCAAGGTATACGACGTAGAGAATCCATTCGACTTCATGGATCTTATTTCTCTCCAAGGCAAAACCAACTTCTTCGAGAAGCGCGTATCTGACTACCAGAAGGCTGGTGTCATGACTTCTTCCAAGGAGGATGGCGAGTTTACACTTGATGCCGATTTCTAAGCTTATCTGGTGAAGTTTTTCTGTAAATAATTGGAAATTAAGAATAAATTCAATTCTTCCTCATAATCTAGTTGGATGGTATGGCTTTATTGTGGTATCCATAAATAATTAATGCGGTTGGCATCAGGGAGGCTTTGGAACATTATTAAAATATAGTATCAAACATTGCGAAAGTGACTACAACAAGCTTTTGATGCGTTTGGGCATTCCGGAGGCTTCGAGGAGCGACTCTTCGGCCTTGAGAATACGGGGTCCATCGCCTACTGGGGTGTGCAAGATATGCTTGACGCTGCCTGGTGGGAAGATGGGCAACACACCCTCAACTGCTGGCTTAGCTTGACCCAGAGTACCTTGAAGTACGTTGTAAGGATCTTTGAAGTACTCCGATGGATTAGAGGCTGGGAAATAGTGAGCGATAAGCTGCACAATCTCGGCGATGTTTTTCTTGGGGGCGTAAATGACCGCATTTGGTCCAGCATCAAAGGTGTATGCAGCCTTGATGCCTTCGGGGCCGGAGTTGTATTCAGTGATGATGCGAATGATGGCGCGGGAGACATCATTCAGATAGAAAATGGGTGGGTAGGTATCCAGGCAGACAGAGTGGAATTGGTTGGAGTCCTTCATGGTCAACTCGGCAAAGGCTGGGAAGTCACGTTTAAGAATGGCCTCGGACATTGCCTTCATACGCTCGGGAACCACGCGGAGGCGCTCTTGAAGAAGTGGGGAAGTTTCGACGGTGGTCTGCATACCAGATGTAGAACTAACCCCCTTTTTGGCGTCGCTCACAACACAGATGAGCGCTTCGATTTCAGGCCAGTGGCCTTGGGGTGCGACCTGGACTGCCTGGCTATCAGAGCCATCTGGGGAAGTTCCCATCTCCCAGGCAACAAAGCCACCGAACAATGAGCGACAAGCGGAGCCAGAACCAAGGCGGGCAATTTTCGAGAGCTCAGTAGTAGACATAGGGAGCTCAAATAGTTGTGCAAGAGTGTATACCAGGCAAGCGTAGCCGGAGGCGGAGGAAGCCAGGCCTGCGGCGGTGGGGAAGTTGTTTTCGGAGCAAACATGGAACTTTTGGTGTGACAAGAGTTCAACTGGCTTGCCTTCTGCTTGGAGTTTGCTCTCAACCTCCTGACGCAAACGTCTGGTTTCGGCAAAGCAGTTCACAAGACGAGGGTTCTTGGAGATGTCTTCCTCGATACCATTCAACCAGAGTCTATCTTTATCAAAAGATGGGTCAGTGCGGATGGTGGTTTTGGAGTGAAGTTGATCCTGGGACAGTGTTGCCGAGAGGGAGGAGTTGGTGGGAAGGATGAGCTTCTTATCACGCTTTCCCCAATATTTGATAACGGCGATGTTAACAGGAGCGGTGCAGGTAACTTCCTTGGTGGTCATGATGTTGGGCTATAGCACTTTTGACACTGAAGGTGAAAAGCCAGTTTGTGTATGCCCATTTGATATATCTAGCTCCCCCAGGCAGGTGGATCGATTTGGACCTCTGATTGGTATAACTGGAATTTTCCACATATTACATACAAATAATCATAAACGTGTAACAATCCCGACAAAAGGAAATTTCATATCTCGAGAATCATTGGGAATTTTTTTTATATCAAATAATCAACCAGAATGTAGATAACCGAGATTCAGGTTGCGATAGGGTTGTTTTAGGTGAAAGGTGGAATATGAGTGTAAGTACGCTGAAGATGGAAAGTTGGTTGTATGCGTATTTACTCCGGTCCGGTTGTTTGTAGACAGCTTTGAGCCTTGAAAAGAGTTTTCTAGCCTCCCCAGTGGCTAGTTTACGTTTCCATAACGATGAATTACTTTTGGTCGGAAACGGTCCACATTTGGAGCTTTATCACGTCCCAACATGTACAGTGATTGACTCGGTCCTAGCTCTGGAATCAAGTAGAATTCATAGAATAGTGTTTGGTGAGTGAATGCCAGTTTTATGCTTTGAGCCCAAGTTACTTGAATGGTATTGTTAACGTCTGCAAAGGAACTCGAGTTATTAAAGGAAATAAGGAATCCAGAATAATCGTTGTTTATGGCGGAAAGAGCATACGTTTCTTGCAATTAGAGGTGGAAGAGGGGTAAGCTCCACGTTTCAGCACGACAGACACCACCGATACTGTATTGAATCTTTTCTCCGTTGGCCAAAGCGCCCAGACTCAAGTACCGAAACATCAGTTTATACTAGGGGAGCTTCTTTCAGATCTGACCGACTGGATTCTAGACGTGACTCTTTTATACCCCAATGAAGAATCCGTAAGTTTGCTGTTTGCTTCCTGTTGGTTGCTGGAAAGGGTACTGACAGCATTTCCAAGGTGGAGCCTACCGAGCTGGCCATAGCATACGCGCACAATTTTATTGAAATCTGGGACATCGAAACATTTACCCGGGTGTATCACAACCAGTGTGAAGTTCGGTGTATTCTGTAAGTTGGTGCAGTAATCCTTCGACGACCATTCTTTTTGCTGAACGGCTCTTGGTGCAGGTACTCGGCCAGGTTCTTCGGTACTCAGCGAGAGGACCTGATTCTAGCCTCGGGAACCGTTTTCAACGAAGTTCATCTGTGGTCTGCCACGAAAAAGAACATATCCGGCGATGGTTATGTCTACAAGAAATTCATCGGTCACGAGGTAAACCTACGATGGCCGTATCTGAGCACTTGCTACTCGATGGACTTATCATTTGCAGGGGGTGATATTTGGCATTAGGTTTAGTGAAGATGGAAAGCTGTTGACCTCGGTATCTGACGACCGCACGATCCGTGTCTGGAAGACCGGTGAGGAAAAGTAAGCTGCGCTGTTGATGATTTGTTTTTAACTTGTCCTAAACACCCTTTACAGCACGAAAGCCAAAGTGATCTATGGGCATTTTGCCAGAATCTGGGATTGCCAGATACTTGATCACTATTTGATTAGTGTTTCTGAGGTAAGCGCGTATCCATCTATGAGTCGTTTATAGCAACGCTAACGAATGGGTCTCAGGATTCTACGTGCCGGGTCTGGTCCTTCGATAACGCCAATGTTGAGGAGGAAATAAATTGCTTAGCCTGCTGGGATGGCCACACTGGTAAGAACGTATGGAGCGTAGCAGTGAATCCTTCCCAGAAGATAGCGGCTACTGGAGGTGGAGACACCGGCATTCGACTATGGTCTTTAGACTCAGTTGAAAAAAGCAAGATTGGTATATTTTGGCATCATCTTGAATATTCTCTAGCTTTGTTTATCGACCTCTTCGTTAAATCCCCTCAGAGTCCCTCAGTCAAATGCACGAGTTGGCCCTTCCTAGCACTGCCACTTACTTGACCGAAGATCAGCTTCTTCAGAACGTAAGTGGTCAATACTCGGCCTATTTGAATTAGGGATCATCCTACTTAATCACCTGAAACTTTGTTAGGCCGAGAGTCGCAACAAGGAGCATATCCGTAACTTTGTTGCTGTGGACTATTCGACAGTGGTCCTGAGCACACACATCGGGTATATTTTCGGCTGTTCTCTGTGGTTTCGCTTACACAAATCTCATCAACAATCACTCCAGTCATGTTTTGAAGTATGAGCACAAGGCAAATCTCTGGAGTCCACTGTATTTCGATCAAGATTTGTTCAGTTACTCGATGATGTGCGCTTCTGAATGCGGTCGAGTGGTTGCTTGCGGAACGCTCTCCGGGCATTTGATTCTGCTCAGCCCCACATCGGCTTTCAAGGTATACTGACATTCAATGACCAACATATCGATGTAAAACTGATGAGTCCATTTCCAGCCCTTCAAAGCCCAGGTCCACCATGAGAAAGTATTTGAGATCTTTGTGAAGCCTTCGACAGGTACGATGCCGCTGAGCAAACTTACTATGCAATTGAGCCTAACTTTCCTGTGTTTCCCAGATCCCAATGTGTTCAATGTGATCTCCCACGGGGTTGGCAACGAGATATTCTGGCAGCGCTTCGACATCAGAGACTCTCAAAATGTAGGAAGTTTGGTTCAAATGATTGCATTATGCGTTTGATATCTGACTGTGTTTTCCAGCCTACGTTCCTGTCTGTGGCTCAACTCGACCTTCCTTCCAAAGTGCTACTGTTGTCTGTAGCGGTGGATGAGGAGATTGGGCTTGTTGTGTGCGGCACGCGAGAAAGCCATTTGTTGGTCTATCATCATGAGGTTTCTAATCATGCCACCGAGGCTGCCGACAAGCCTCCCATCATCTGCCCCTCCATTGTCATTCGCAAAGCACACGACAAACAATCAGTGACCGCCATTGCAATCCAAAAGGCCAGGGACAACAAAGGAGCCACCAAGGTTACCCTTTATTCAACTGGTCGTGATGGTGCTTTCGCTCAATATCGGATCGAAGGATTCAATTCTCACATGGAAGAAAGCAACTCTGATGAAGCTGAGGGGAGCGACGACGAGGCCGATAATGATGACGAAGCAGCCAAACTACCTGCATCGAATGTACTCGACATCACCTATAGCCCATCATGTAAGATCACTATGGACAGAACTTACAGGGCGAAAATCACCAAGGGCTGGCTTGAAGGTCTTACCTTTGCCTCTGGGGATTTGTTACTACTAGGCTTCTATAGAAAGCGGTTCTTCGTTTATAATGAGGCTAAACGCTACGAGGTCCTATCGGTTGCCTGTGGTGGTGCGCACAGAAGATGGCATTTTCGAACCAAAGATGTAGGAATGAGCCTCGCTACGTTCAATTTTATAAGACGAGACAGAATCCTTTCCTATTACATGGAAACAGAGGAGAAAGATGCTCAAGGACCGTTTGTAGACCCAAAGCTTAAAGAATCCTATCACGGCAGAGATGTACGAGCCATCAAGTACTTGAATTACGCAGATAGAAGCTCGATCAACGATCCAATTGTATTCGTAACTGGTGGCGAAGACTGCTTATTGAAGATCTTCCAGTACTTGCCGAATTCGAACATCGACAGAATTCGGAACCTCAAAACCATAAAGAAACACACCTCAGTCATCAAGAGTATTTGCGAGAGTAAGGGCATTGAGCACTGTCTATTTACTGGAGGAGGTGGGGAGCAATTGAAGTGCTGGAAGATCGAAGTGGAAAAAACCGGAGTGTTCGAAGCTGAAACTGAATTGGCCTCTGTGGGTTGTCTTGAATGGGCTGTTTGCCCCAAAGTCAGGTATTTCAGTATTTATCAAGAGTGTGATTTGACCCGTTGCTGATGATCTCCTAAACAGCGACATAGCAGAGACCCGTATTATGGACATGACGGCCTTTACCCTTGAGCCAACCAGCGGGCTTCATTTCATTGGTGTAGTCTATTCTGACGCCGTCATTAGAGTATTGTGAACTTTACCACCCATAGCGACCAGCGAGTGACATCACACTGACCCATCTTTTGTCTTGTAGCTTTGGGTATACAACGAGAATCTACGGGAGTTTGTTCTCCTCGCAGACGGTGGTTTCCACAACCATTGCATTCTACAAGTCACCCACTGTGTTCATGAAGGTATCATCCGGGGCCAAACAACCACTGCTGAATATAACTAACGATTCTTTTCAGGGAAAGCGCTTTTATTCAGCGGGGCTACGGATGGCCGTATAGCCATCTGGAATATCACTGACGTAGTTCAAAGGTGCGTACCATCCAATCCGGACTGTTTCGCGTGATCTAGGGAATAACCGAAAACACCTTTAGATACACTAGTACTCTTGCAAGCAAAGAGATTCAAAAACTTACACCTATCTGTAATTTCATGGCCCATATGTCGGGAGTGAACTGTTTGGATGTACTCCAGCAAGAGAACTTGATCTTGGTTGCTACAGGCGGAGACGACAATGCACTGGCCGTCACAGCCCTTACTTTAGAAAGCGACTCGATATCGATAGCCAACGTTCACAAGATCCTGCTGCCACCCGCCCATGCATCAGCGTTGCAAGGTTTGTATCAACCCCACAAGCGACCGCTATCTATTCCAACACTTACGTCGTCACTGTTACTCTAGCTGTCAAACTTGTTGATACCAACACGGTGATCACCACCTCTACTGACCAACGACTAAATGTTTGGAAGATTCGGGACGACTTGACGCTTCACCAATCGCTCTTTGTTGATGTGGCAGACCCTTCAGCAATGGATCTCCTGTATCTGACTCCCGAGAAGATCCAGCTGAGTATCACTGGAATTGGAATTCAAACATTTCAAAGCGCAGTTTATCAAAACGACGGATTATGAGCATTCATCTTTCCACCCATAGAGTTGCTGATGAAATGATATTTGGAGCCTTGGTTTCCTAATAAAAGCTTGAACCCATATTTGTATCAGCATTTGCCCAAAGCCACGAAGTCCGTGGGGTACGGGCGATGGTTTCTTGGTAGGCAGCCATAACTGCCTACCTTGTCGAATTAGTCATAATCAGCAATGTTGAGGTGTTTCCTATGTCCTTCAGAGTATAGACCGCCCACAAATAAAGATTCCGTATTGTTGACAAAAAAGACAAATAGAGCAACGCAAATCCACCGAGAACACTCTGGCCACATTGCAAAACCTCGGGTTGCCTATTAGTGAAGATTCCAAATGACGGAGATGGAGATATCAGCCAAACGACCCCTCCTATCCGAACTCTATTAAACCTATTTGATCATCAGTCGAAATGGCTGCAGAAGTATAGTAATCCGACAAGATTATCGTTCCTTCGGGCCCTAAGTATCGACCCGATTCCAGCCCCCCTCTGACTCCATCTCGGTAGGACTGATTTGCCGCCAGCTAGTCCAATCATCACCTGACAGGGCCTAAACAATGCTTAACCACCGTTTGATCGCATGTAGCACGAAGTCTCACATCATTTACAACAATGACGTTGTGGCAGCACCCTAGGGGATACAAACAATCAGGTTCATAAAAGAAATGAGGGACAATGTCCGTGGAAATAAGATTTGACGATCCTGATAAAACCTATTTATCCAAATATATCCACCCACTCGGCGACTTCATGAATATCATCGAGATTCTTTCACACAATCTTGATTCGTGCTTAAAGTCATTTAAGGGATTATCAGAAACCTTAATGATTATACACCAAGGCCCAGATACGATCATCGCAGTACTTGCCCACAGCACTTGCTCTAACCAACTCCGAAGATACCCGGGCTGGTAAGAAAGATCCACTCCCCGGTACCCAGGCTGTTACCCTTCTCCAGACAAGTTAGGAAACACAAAGGCTAGAAATGAAATCCATAATCACAGGTTTTACCACATGCGCTTGGCGAATCAATGGTCTTCTTGGCTTGATGGCCTTGAGATGTCGCTATAATGGATTCCAGAGAAGGGCACATATTGCATTTCTATTTCCATCACTCAATCGTGGGGATAAGTGCATCATGTTGAATAAAGCATCGAGAGACCTGTTCATCCCACAATTACCTCATAGAGGCTGTCCAAGAATGAATGGGCATTGCTCAATGAGGTTTGTGGTTTCCAGGACCAATCTTTGGAGGTGATGGGCTCAACTAATGGGGTTCATTGGAAGTTAGACAGGGGTGACCATCACGATTGGCTCGCAGGATGTGGTACTACTAGGGCGGCGTCATGAGACCCTACAGCCAAAACAAAGACTTGTAATAAAAATAGCGATTTATTGCTCTCAGTAATATACAGCGATTTTTAGACCCAAAAGGAATATGTTCAACAAAACTTTACAACGAAAAGGGACAAAAATAGGAATCTTGGTGTATCTAATTGGCGGGTGATGAGATCAGAGAATGGTGGAAAATGGTCGTGATTTAGAATTGCCCGTTGGATGTGACGAATTCTTGATTGAGGAGGTCGGATTGGTATCCGCCCCCAACCAGTATTTGGTCGTAAATCTCATTGTCATAGTTGAGAAGCCCATCATTCGATGCCATTTGCGAACCCAAGTTACCAAACATAGGGTCCATGGAGCTCGAGCCGTTGCTCGCGTACTGCCCTTGCTCCAAGGTGTTTTGGTAAAGACTCAACGGGGAGGTCAGTACGAGCTCGTTGGGAGCTGGGGTGCCGTTTTCGATTGGGGAGTTGGATGCGGATGGTTGATGCAAATCATGCTCAGCCAATGGTGGAGTGGCCATGTTGGATCCGATAGCGATAGTACTACCTTGGCTGAGGGAAGCAATTATCTGCTCCTGTAGCTCTGGTGTCATCTCCGAATGTACGAACTGACTAATCTCAGAAACCATGGACGAAGCTCTGGGTCTTTCACCTGCACCTACTATATTTAGCATAGGAACAGAAATTGCTCGACGTGCGGCAAAGTCCATGTTTGATGTCTGGGGGTCATTGCTAACCACTGGGAATGAGGGCGGCCTTTCAGGAATGGTTTGTGAGGACAACGCAGTTCCAGGGGTGGTGGGGGCATCGATCTGGGTGACCCTCTGCAGGTTGGGATCTGCTTGCATCAACATTACAAGTTGGCTTTTCAGTGGCTGTGAGTGCCCCTTGATTACGTGTCTAAAGAAACGAGACGCCTGCTTCCCTTCGGTGAAATCACGACAGGGAGTCCACACATGGCCGTTCCCTGATTTGACCTCCATGAAAAATGAGGGGGTTTGGTTGATGTCTATGGCCAGCTGACTGAACACCGCATCCAGTGTTTTGTACTCCAGGCCCACGACCGCGGAGAATGGGAATTCTAGTTTGAAGCGGGCGTTGTTGTCCATGATTTGCCAGGTCATCTTCCGTTCGACTGTGTTGAAGAAGCAGAGAAGATCGGTAGACGTGATGGACATGCGTCTCCATGATCCCACTCCTAAGGTGTCACATGAGAATGTATAGGAGCCATCGGTCGAGGCTGCATTTGGAGTGGTAGGCGCAGACATGCTACGGACCATCATAGTTGGTCTCTCACGGATGGGGACCCCGGAGGGATCCTGACCAACCATGAACGGTTGTGGTGAATACCCTACGGGCATCTGACCAGGATACGCGGGTGCATAGTACCCGGGAACGTTGACAGCGTAATGTTGATTTGGGAGTGGCACAGCAGGTCTTGGGACGTTTGGGGGGACGAATTCAGAACTCGATCGTGGCAGAGGAACGCGGCCATTTGGATACGGCGCCATTCCCATTCGAAAGGGATAGAGGTTGGGGTTGTACCCAGCCATGCATGTGCTCAAATACTGTTGCTTGAACGCCTCTTCCTGGAGCATGTGGGAGCGCTTTTGCATCAGCTTGACCTTGGCTCTGCGATTCTGAAACCAGATTTGAATGGAGCGTTCGGACATCTTCACCCGCTCAGCAAGAGCCTCGCGCACCTTGCTGTTGGGGGACGTGTTGGTTAGGAAGGTCTCTTCCAAGATGGAGAGTTGCTCCGCAGTAGCTCTGGTCCGTTTTTTAGATGAGGCGGTATCTTTTTTATCGTTGGCGTCATGCTCGGCATCCGAGTGATCCTCTGAGGCAGTTTCTTGGGCCGCCTTGGATGGTTCGGACTTCAACGGGGCATCAGATTGGTTCACTGATCCTGGTTGATCCTGGGCTTTGTCAGAAGCAAGCTCAGCGCTATCTTTGATAGACTGTGATACACCCTCTGTGGATTCAGATTCTCCAGTGAAATCAAAACTAGAGGTGTCAATGTATTGCGCGAAGTCACTGTCCTCAACGTATACATGCTCATTAACTGAGCAACGCTTCTTGGTAGGTGGCTCCCCATTAAAGTTGGCTAATTCGGAAGACATTTTGTTTGTGTGGGTGAAGCTTGCAGGAAGCCGCAGGTGATATGGAGAACACGAGATACACTAAGAGGATTCGAGGTAAGAGTGAATTTACACGAGAGTAGGGAAGTCACTGAACTGAGAGATTAACAAAAAAGGAATGAGTCGACAATTTGTCTTGGATGAAGAAAGAATCCGTTGCGATCCTTATATATAGACACCCTCAGGATCTTGGAACCATACCAATATCTGTATGTTTAGATCCGAGCAAATCAGCATCCCACATCCGGATCCCAACCAATGGCAAGCCAGAATGTTTCTTAATCTAGGAACCACGCTCTCTCTGGCAAGGTAGTAATTGATGACAACGATGTCACTCTCTGCCAACTCACTACCGCAAACCCTCCGTGTATAGAGCTTTACCGCGACCAGGAAAAATCCCCATTTGTGCAACTTCCCATCCAAACAGCGGTAATCTACCGAAACCAGGGTAATTGACCCTGGGATCCATACATCTTGCGAAGCCAATATAAATAATATACTCTCGAAATTGTCTCATTGGTTTTCTTAATTCATTCACCAAATATATCGACCAAAACCTAACCACTTTTTGACCATTCGCCCGCCTTTGGGCATGTACTAATGATGAATTTCCTAATTGGCACAACGAGAGCATTTTGAACACCAAACTAGTTCCATGAGCGGGAGATGACATTTTATGGATCTCGAACCGTTGTTGTTGTTTACGAGGGCATTGTGACCAGACTGGATGCAATATTGGCGGATGATAAATTGGTTCAAGTGTGGATTGCTATTGATTCACCAATTTATGCTCAATGAGAGCAAAGAATCGATTCATCAGTCTATCCTCAACGATGGTTATGGGCTACGTGAAGATTAGATATATCGTTCTCGCCAATCACGTACTGTCATTGGCTGTGGATGTTCCATAATGTTGAGCAGTCGGAAATGGTTTGGATTCGATAGGAAAATATCCGTATTGAAGGATTGAATCGCAGGACAGAGAGAAGTTACTCAAACGGCCCCTTTGACAAGACAAAACCGTCGCGAGCAGTGATAGTCGACGGTGCCCCAACCGGCGCAACGCTCTTCGAACAACGACGAGCGCCAAGAGACTGGATGGTGGCAAAACTAATTCAGAGACAACGAAACAGGTTCACCTCAACCTTTGGAGAATGGCATTATTTGAAGGCAGCGGTCAGATATTCCGTACTAGAATCACCAAAATTCCGGTTTGTGTCTTCCCTCGAGTAAACAAATTTAAATGGTGCAACCTACTTTCCGGAGGAGAACCAGATCCAGGCCACATTGTGTTCCCTTGTTCGCTTTCATTGATCATTTATGGTCTTAAAATTGATTACTACCACTACCCCACCTCGACACTACCTCCATGCAGAATCCTTGTGTTACAGGTCCAGTTTGGTTGAGTCAATAGCTGGTGGTAACAAAACTACCAACCTTGGTGAAAAACCTAGCCATCTATCCTCCAACCAAAGCCAGCCCAACCTGTACACTGCATATGTGACCGTCCCGAGTCTCAGTGGATGAACGCTTCGTGTAATTCGCTCTAGATATCCCTACCATTGTGCGACTCCACCGATGAGTGAGTATGGCGATAAGGAACCACTTGACTCAGATAGAAGTACATTAGTATTCTCTACTATAAGGAGGGTTGGGCATGTGGCCCTCGTATTTTAAGGAGCATGCACCCCTTCGATTAAGAGTTTGCGTAAGTCGCGTCCCAAATAAATCGACAATCGAGAGGAACGTTCCCGCCTTTGTAGGTGAGTGTGACCACTCAACCCTCAGGTTAAATTTAGCTCCCCCAGTTGATCGACTCTGCAGCATGCCCCTTTGTCCTGATGCCCAAAAATCACTGGCTGTGAGGTATCTCGCTCTCTGAGCTCACTTGCTCACGGATGCATATCCGCAATTGGCTTCCCTTTCATCATACTGCATCTAGGATTTCTAGAAACTCCAATTGTTGAATGAGTAGGAGATAGGGTTGCTGGTGATTTATTTGTCGAGCAAACGTCCATTCCATATGGAGTAATGCTGCTCTCCAGTTAATGGATAACGGCCATCAAGCTATCTTTTGACCCGAGTACTGCTGGATGGAAAGAAACTGACTGAATTTAATCAGCTTATGGGGTGGATGGAAAAATCTGCTTGAATTTAACCAACTTGTGGGGTGGATGGAAGTTCATTACGACTGGGTTTAATCACCTTTTGGGATAATGGTTCATTTACTCTCGGTTTTAATCAACTTAAGTTGTAGTTGGAAGCTGTTGGTTTGATCAGGAATCTAAACCACACGTGAGTATTTATTCCAAAATTCTTGAAAGGTGAGACGGTGCGAACCAGTCTGGCCATAGCAAATCATGGCTCAAGAGGAGCCGTTGGTGGACGATGCAAAGAACCCCTCCTCCCCAACCTAACCATAGTAAGATCGGTCAAACGAACATGATTATTTGTAAACCAAACCCGAAGCAATCAACGATTCATCCCGAATCTATTCAGCATAAGCTACTCAGCTAACTTCGTATTTTACTCGAAATCTGATTACGAATTCCGCACATGGTGGGAGATTTGACCAATTCGGCATCCGGCCCCAAAAGTGGATATCGGTGGAAGATACTATTGCTGTACTAGTGGGCACATTTTGTAATAGGCTGTCGATTTTATTTTGGTATTGGCTATGTTTGGCTAAACAACCACAAAATCACACCATATCTCCTGGAATATATTGGGAAATTGCGCAATATCACTATCCTCCCCATGCAACCTCCTTCATCCAGAGCTGACCAAAGTCCATAGCAGCAGTGCAAGTAGAGGCCGCAACATGCTCGCCAAAGTATGAATTCATTACTAATGGACACCAGTAACGTGAGTATATGGTGAAGGGGAGGTAGAACGTGGTTGGTGATGATTAGGGGAGCAGTGTCGATCGTTTCTATAGTGTTGCAGTTGAGATTGGCAGTTTAGCGCTGTGGATCTGATTTTGAAGTAAGGCAGGGCTATCGTGATGTTGTTTGATTTCTATTGGCTACCTCGGTGTTATACAGATGGTCAGCATTCGATTTTCCCAATGTGAAATTAGCATAGATTTCGCCTGCCTTATGTCAAAATATCCGATTCCAAATCAAGGCTCTCTCCAAACGATCGCATTCATTCCACCTTCGCTAATTTTTTTTTTCAGGCGAAAAAAATTTCGTTACTCTTTAAAAGAGCCACCCGGCCATTCGTCGGAGGTATCTGACTTTTCTACTCTTGTCAATTCTAAAATAATGACCGTTGCTGAAACTTTCCTTTTCACCTCTGAATCCGTCGGTGAGGGTCACCCTGGTATGTATTTGGTTCCTGCATGAGTTTCTACGTTTGAGGCGATTTTGCTGACTGTTTCATCTATCGAACAGACAAGATTTGCGATCAAGTCTCCGATGCCATCCTCGATGCTTGCCTCGCCCAAGATCCTCTCTCCAAGGTTGCTTGCGAGACTGCTGCCAAGACTGGTTTGATCATGGTCTTCGGTGAGATCACCACCAAGGCTCAAATCGACTACCAAAAGGTCATTCGTGAGACCATCCGCAAGATTGGTTATGATGATTCCGAGAAGGGCTTCGATTACAAGACCTGCAACGTCCTTGTTGCCATTGAGCAACAATCTCCTGATATTGCTCAAGGTTTGGTCCAAGTCAGTCAAGCCATCGAGGACACCGGTGCTGGTGACCAGGGTATCATGTTCGGTTATGCTTCCGACGAGACCCCTGAGCTTATGCCCCTTACCGTTACCCTTTCTCACAAGCTTAACTACAAGATGAGTGAGCTCCGTCGTGATGGTACTCTCGGCTGGTTGCGCCCTGATTCCAAGACCCAAGTTACCGTTGAGTACAAGAACGACAACGGTGCTATGGTTCCTCTTAGAGTTGACACCGTTGTTATCTCCACTCAACATGCCCCTGAGGTCGACAACGAGACCATTCGTCGTGAATTGAAGGAGAAGGTTATTGATGCCGTCATCCCTGCCAACCTTCTTGATGACAAGACTATTTACCACTTGCAACCTTCTGGCAAGTTCATCATTGGTGGACCTCAAGGTGATGCTGGTCTTACCGGCCGTAAGATCATCGTCGATACCTATGGTGGTTGGGGTGCTCACGGTGGTGGTGCCTTCTCCGGAAAGGACTGGTCCAAGGTCGATCGTTCCGCTGCCTACACCGCTCGTTGGATCGCCAAGTCCTTGGTTGCCGCCGGTTTGGCCAAGCGTTGTTTGGTCCAACTTTCCTATGCCATTGGTGTTGCTGAGCCCCTCTCCATCTTCGTCGATACCTACGGTACCAGCACCAAGACCAACGCCGAGCTTCTCGAAATCATCAAGAACAACTGGGACCTCCGTCCAGGTGTCATTGTCAAGGAGCTCAACCTCTTCAAGCCCGTCTACTCCAAGACCGCTTGCTACGGTCACTTCGGTCGTGAGGAGTTCGCCTGGGAACAACCCAAGAAGCTTAACTTCTAAATAGCGTGATTCACATCACCCAAGGACATTTTTTTAAGTTAAAGATCTAAACAGATCTAATTTATGGACTTTTTTCATTATGGACATTAGTAATGGACATTTATTTTACGATCATTCAACCAAAACCTCTGTAATAAATTACTTTCTTAGAGTATTCACTGTGAATTTTGGTTTGTCTTCCAGACGTGATCTCGTAACGAATCCACAGGATCCCTCGATAACATGACGTATATCTCGGTTGAATCAACTACCATGAAAATGTCCCGCGTGGTTCAGGCAAGTAATCACTTGCTGTGTAACTCCATTGTCAACACACATGAATTCTTGGTCAGATTCAAGAGGCCCCTTTCTTTGCGCCATCCCCAAGTTTCCAGCGCTCGGGATGAAGAAAGAGATCGGTGCGTACGTCGCTGGGTTTTTGGTCGGTACACACTGTGGCTGGGATTCTCTTCGAGCCGACATTGACCCCTTTCTAGTTTGCCGTAGGGTGGTGGATGTTCATCGATGGCATAATTTTGTCCACAACCTACAAAGAGCTCCCAGTATTCATAGGTATTGAAGATTACGTTTCGGGCATTATAGCCACCTTGGGTATGATCATGTAAGAGTTTCTACGCTCTTCATTTCGTATGTGCATGCGAAAGCTCACCTATTGAAGTGTAAGCTCGATCGATCCAAGTCTTTTGGATGACGATTCCATGACCTTTGGTGGTTCTGGGGTTGCTAAGAAAGCAAGAGCACTGCTCTTCGTAGGGATGACCGCGATGGGTGGCGGCATAGCTGGTTCAATCGTATGTATTGGTTGGTTGGCCACTCTGTAGACTTGTGTTTAGTGAACTTTTTTTATTTTTCAGTCAATCCTGTGTATCAAATACATCGCAGCGGGTGTCGATTCTTCCTACTTTTACCTTGGCATCGCACCGGTTGTGCAGAACGTGGCCATATTGCTAAGGTAACCACAGGTGCGCATACGACCTTGCTCTCGCCACCAGCGCTTACGTTTTACTCTATATGATAGTTCTGCTGCATTGTGGCTCTCCAGAAGCAGTGAATCGGATATTCACTACGATTTACTACGAGGGTAATCCATATTCACAGATGTCGGAGTTGACAATCCCTTGCGCATCATTTCTACTCGAAGCTACCAGAATGGAGACCTTTTACCGAAGCTAATGTATTCAGAATGCGCACACATATCAATTCTCAAACCTTTGTTGGTAGTCAGAATCAGCGTCATGAACAATTAAACACTAGTGATTTGCTTTAATACTGAATTGCTTTATTGCTGGAGAACGACTTGTATGATGAAATCTATGTAATGCTAAATTTACAGTCCCTTGATGATAGCTTCGGTGACTTCGTTGGTGGTGGCCTTACCGCCCAAATCGGGGGTTAGGATTTGTCCTTCTCTTAGTACGGCATCCACAGCGGTATAGATCTTGGAGGCTTCGGAGTGGTATCCAAGGTGTTCTAACAACAGACCAGCACTGCGAATAGAGGCAATGGGGTTGGCCTTATTTTGGCCAGCGATGTCGGGTGCAGAGCCGTGGACTAACAAAACAACCGTCAGTTTCATGAATTCGCCAATTCGTAGTACAATGCTGGTTACCTGGCTCACCGACCACGAAGGAGTCACCGACGTTGGCGCTTGGAACAATACCTAAACTGCCAACAAGTGCAGCGGCACCATCACTAGCGAAGTGGCGGATTAGTTTGGGATTTAGATGCCACTCAGAAATCATCACTCACCTCAAGATATCTCCGTAGAGGTTAGGGGCAACAACGACGTCAAACATTTGGGGTTCACGGAACATACGGTAAACCATGGAGTCGACGAGTTGCTCTTCAACTTCAACCTTTTGGAATTCGGGGTTGCTTTGGTGGACCCCTCTTACGGTCTCACGCCACAAACCGTCGGTCACGCTGAGCACATTGGATTTGTGTACAATGGTGACCTTGGGATTTCCCTTCCAGAAGCGTTGGCTTTCAGGTAGTTGACTTCTCAATCTGTCTCTGCTGAGTGCCATCTTGAATGCCATGGCACCGCATCTCTTTGAGGCATATTCAGAAATACGTCTATCGGCCCAGGCGACCTTTTGTCCGTTCTCCTCTACTTGGCGTTCCTGCTTAATGTACTATAGGGGGGGGGGCTTTGTTGAATAGGGAGGCTCGCAATTGTTGAGAAACGAATGGATACTTACCAGACACTCGGTGTTTTCTCTGATGATCAGCATATCGATAGGCTTTTGCTGAGAGTTGGGGCTGGCCACGGAAGCAACGGGGCGTACATTGGCATACAGATCCAAGTGCTTTCTCAAAGCTACGATGGGTGAGGAATATCCAGCCACCTTGTGGGAGGGTGAGCTAGCAGTTACGAGAGTTAACAGGCCGGAAACGTGGCAATATTAGCTTCTGATGAAGCCTACCTGACTGCACCGAACAAGGCACCATCACACTCACTCTTCAAGTATTCCAGGGTCTCTTGTGGGAGAGCGACCCCAGTTTTCTGGAAGTGTTCGAAACCGGCGTCCAAGGTGACAAAGTCAAACTTGACTGGGGTGGACAACGCCTCGAGCACTCTTTGAGCAGCCTAGGGTTCGATTAATCACGGTGCTACCGAGTTGATTCATCAAGATGTTGCTTACTGGGATGACTTCTTTACCGATACCATCAGCGGGAATTAACCCGATCTTCAAGGACTTGGCTTGAGAGGTGGCAGTGGAGAAGCAACGTCTGAGTGCGGTGGACATACTGGGCGATGAAGGATGAACTGGAGAAATTTCGATCCAGGGAGAAATATATAGCTTAGGGTTATATGATTGGGATGCATTATCTACACCCAAGTTGGCAGGGGAAGGGAACTGTACATATCACGAGTGAGCATAGATATGTTGTGAGTCATATTTGGTAAGAACAGTCGAGATACCACGAAATTCTATATTTGGCCTGATCACTGGGATCGAACTACCGGCAGCAGCCCCATTTCTCAGCTGAGTCTACATGATGATTATTGGGGCTTTATCGATCTCCCCAGATCAGTCAGCTTGCGACTACACTGTATTATTAACCGGGGGAACATTACAACTTTGGTGGGTGGATGTATTAAGGCTGGTCGAATGGGGTGATATCAATTAAGTAAAGGGGGTGCCAATGGTTGTCAATAGCTCAAGTATTTTCCATGTTTGCGGCGTTCATGTTCTCTAACCTCGAACATAAGCTGCACGGTCGCGTACAATGATAGGAAAGTCATGAACAGGAAAAAGATTCCTATAAATCACATGTGTTGGTTGAGTTGAAACAGTCATCCCAATGCAAGATCTATCTTACCATCAACATTGAATACTCCAGCCAACATTTCCTGGACCCCGTCCAGTCCAACTGCGAACCCGACCAAATTCGCGATCATCATCATTATGATATTGGCCACTCCACCAACTCCAGCTACGTGACGGTACCAGGGCTTTGACTGATACTGAATCGATCCAAAAGAGGCTTAGCCCATTACTACGCAGCATCATGGATGATAACGATCCTACCTTTGGTTTTGCAAACGATGCGGTGCATATGAGCTCAGGGAGGATAAACAAGCAGATCAACCACGCCCAAGCCAGCAGCTTCATGGATATATCGTGCCATAAAGCCACGAAAGTAAAGACGAACCACATGTTGTACGCCTGATACTTGGATCCACCTAATGGCACGTATACATACCTACGAGACGATTTAGCTTACCTGGATCTGACTAGTTTAACCACTAAGATAAACAAACCTGATTAGCCATCTGTTGTAACTTCTATGCCAACTTCTCCAGAACCCAAGGGCCGAATAATTGTTGCTCATGCAACGCAGCATATTCTCAGTAACCTCGATCCCATCGGCCATAGCCCAGAAGCGAAAGAAACGCCATATAATCAGAAGCTATGAGGTTGGTTGTCGTGGGATGAATACCAAGTGGGATTACATTTGCAGTGGATATCCCAACTTACTTTAAGCCAAATCAGTTTCAGGTTGAGGTATCCAACCATGCTCATCTCTAACGGTGTATATCCGGCCCATGCTTTGGCCCTACTAATTGCTACCACGTAAAAGCAATGCAGCATAACCTCCATTAAGATAACCGCACCAAGTACGCGGAGCCCGTACATAAGCGTAGACTTGAGGGTGATCGTCTTACAAGGAACGCGTAGCTATACCGGAAATCACGTTAACTGATGCTCTTAACTGCAGCTGGGCGCTTAGTATCACTTACTTGAGAGAGGAAGTTATTAAACGTAATAATTGGCCCAGCCAAATAAAGCGGTGTGTAAAAAATGTAGGTCAGGTAGTATAAATAATTATAGTCGTTAGGCAAGTGGGAGGTTTCAATGCGATCTCTCTCGTCTGTATATGAATGCTCAGCGCCATCCTATTAACAAAGACATGTTAATCAATGTTTATCTCAGAGTGGGTTTGGTTGCTACATACCTCGGCTGATTCGGACACCCGTTTGCGGTTGGTAAAGCTCCAGTAGTAATCCATATTGAACGATATCATCCGCAAGGTGGTGATATTAAAGAGGATGTACCACCTGAACACTCCGCTGTATTGATCCTATAGAAGTGACTATGTGAGCGCTTCATCGAATGTTGTGCAGGAGAGCGATACTTACCAGGAATGCCAAGCTTTCACTAAGCATAGCAAATTTGTAACCATGGTATCTTTCGTTGGCAAACAACACGACTATGTTGAACAGCCAAGTAAGAAATGGACTCACGCGGTTTCTGCCACAACTCTTGGCAATGAAGTAATTCACAGTCACCAGGAGCATAATTTTGATTATGTTGGCACCATAGACAAATCCAATAAAAACAACCGAAAAAACCAGGGAGAAGGAAACTTTCAAGAACAGGCTTTGCGTGGAAGCGACTAGGGTTCGATTCAAGTATCTAATTCCTTTACTGCAAAGTAGGTAGAAGCCCATGCATCCAGCTATTAATTGGTAGTTGTTTCTAAACGAAGCGAACTGTCCATCGCTGTTATCCTGGAAGTTGGGAAGTTATGGGGTGAGCCTTTGAGAAGGAGCTGCGCAGCAAAGATGCTTACCACGCGTCTTCCAAACAGCCAGCCTTCGGACAAGTTGCCAGCATAGAGGTAATAGTTGGGATGCGATTCTGAGATGAAGGGTGAGCTCACGAAGACAACCGCTAAGTAAAGAAAGAGTACGCACCAGAACTGATATTGTATGCGACCTTCAGTATATATGGAATAACTATTAGATACAATAGGTAATAGCAGTAGAACTCTTTAGTCCGCCATCTTGACGGAGATGGAGGGAGTTGGTCAGGCTTCTTGCTGGTGGCTTCCTGTACATTCAACTGTGTGTAATGAATATTTTCTCTCAAGGTCATATTGAGGAGTGAGCCTGAGAGAGCTTTCTTTAAGTAGAATAGACCAAGGATTGGTGTCTCACAAATCAACAACTAAATATGATTGAATCTAGGTTTTGCAAACTTGACCCTATATAGCTATTTTTGGGAACAATTCATTGATGTATGCACGGCACAACCTCTCCTGACCAAATTGGACCAAGTGTAGAATGACTATTTGACCAAATAGGTGGATATCGGCATCACGGCAAGAACAGGGTCTATGTTATTACTACAGATACGGATTCTGATTATATTATGCTGCGATGATTGTGTTAAAGTAATCAATTTTGGTTAACTACAGGTTAATTGTAGGTTGTTACGCCAATTTAGTCCAGAGCTCGTTGGAGCAAATGGCTCTCGCTTTGTTCGAGTACAAATATATCATGCCCAATCATCCACCTTATTGAGCCCTCCATATTGATTGATCTAAGCAATGAAAATTTCGAGGTTAAAATAGAGTCTATTTGTACGACGAAGAGGTTTATGCTGTCTCCAAAGTGTATCTCAATCAATTATTTAATCGTGGGGCTTTTCAGCCGTTCCAATCTCCATTTTCTCTTTTTCCTCTCTGCTCTTCAACCTCTAGCTAGGAAACTGCATGTCTGACCCTCTAGTTGCTTAGTAAATATCTTGAAATTAAACGTTTATTGAACCCTTGTGGCTATTTTCTCCCGCCTCGATATGATGACGGAAATCAAACTGAAGAAGATTCTTGAAAACAACACACGTCTTCGCGAGCAGCTCAACGTACCACGGGCTACTGTTAGTGAAGCCAGTATGTCGTAAGTAGCCTTCTACCTGGAATGTTACTACTTGGATGCTAACTCGCCACTGTTCAGCCTGGTGAAGTTCACCAAATGCACTCGGGATCCTATGCTGCCCTCAGTCTGGGGTCCTACGGAGAAAAGAGACGACCCATATGCTCCGAGTACGAGTAACAACTGTGTATGCTCCGTTATGTAGCGCGCCCGTGCTTGACTTACCTGACAATTACCTATACTTCGCATCGCCCTATTCAAGTTATTAAGACCCTCTACTTTATTTCTATTATCGAGTCTGCCAGCTTACTTATCGGCCACATTAATTTTTCTTGCATAACCTATTACCACGTATCTTTGTATTGTTACCTCGGTTTTTTGTTCCTGTATCTTTACGAGGCTGATTTCCAGTCCTCCTCCCCCTCCCCCTCCCTCGCACTCGCCTATTCTACTTCTTCCACGGACCAGGCATTTTTCACGGTCGTGCACATGTCCATATAGACCAACGATGCTTCTCTTTGGACCTCGATTATCTTGCATTTTTCTTCCCATCTGCTTTTCATTTAATTACTGTAGAAATCCAGATAAACCATGAATTACAATTGATCCCTTTATTTTTGGTTCTGGGTGTTTCACTGCTTCCATCGATAAAGCCTATCACATCCATGACATGAAAAGGTCGTCTTTGGAATGGGTGGAGGGAATACGGAGTGGTACACATGGTCGCTCGAGCCAAATTCAGGAGCGTCGCTCCACGTTGTGGAATGTGTTTCGTATCGAGGAAGCAAACTAAAGCAGAATTCGATGATCTAGAATGACACCTCGCCACATACGTATGAAGAGCTTTGCCAGGTTCCAAGTAGTGAGGGTCGGCGTTCATTGGCTGTCCTGAGGTTAATGGAATTAGGTGAAATTGAGCGATACCCTCTTAAGGATATTAGAGGGGCCAATCGTCAAATCCGTTAGAATAATGTCTCCAGAATAGGTCGGCATTTGTTGGCAAGTTGAATCTCGGCCGAGCTTATTGTGGGTATGCAAATATAAGATAAATCAGATAGGCGCACAAGAATGGAAACCGCATAGAATCTATGATATGGTGGCGTGAAATGGACCGAAGAGCGCGGAAAATGTGGTTCGCTTGCTGATCGGCTATATAAGACCCCGGCTGGTCCCAGGTAATCTCCACAATTCGATCTTGAGCTATGCAGGACATTGATATTCTCTCCGCAAACACCATTCGTGTACTTGCTGCTGACACTGTCAAAAAAGCCAACTCGGGACATCCCGGTGCTCCCATGGGCTGTGCAGCTATGGCCCACGTGCTCTTTACCAAGTTCATGAAGTTCAACCCAAAGAACCCCAACTGGCTCACCCGTGATCGCTTTGTTCTCTCCAACGGACACGGCTGCGCTCTGCAATATGTCCTGCTTCACCTTCTTGGATACAATGTCACTATGGATGACCTCAAGTCTTTCAGACAGATGGATTCCATCTGCCCTGGCCATCCTGAAAACTTCATGACCGAGGGTATCGAAGTTACCACCGGTCCTTTGGGACAGGGTATTGCTAACGCAGTTGGTCTCGCCATGGCCGAAGCCAACTTTGCTGCCACTTTCAACAGAGAAGGATTCCCCATTGTTGACAACTACACCTACACCATTCTTGGTGATGGTTGTCTGCAAGAGGGAGTTTCTGCTGAAGCCGCTTCCCTAGCTGGCCATCTTAAGTTGGGAAAACTGATCGCCCTTTATGACGACAACAAGATTCAAATCGACGGAAGCACCGAGGTTGCCTTCACCGAGGATGTATGCCAGCGTTTCGAGGCGTACGGATGGCACACTCTTAGTGTGGAGGATGGTGACTACGGCTTTGAAGCCATCGAGAAGGCCATCGCCGAGGCAAAGAAGGTCACCGACAAGCCCACTTTGATCAAGATTCGCACCGTGATCGGTTGCGGTTCCCTCCTCCAAGGAAGTGAAAAGGTTCACGGGGCTCCTTTGAGCAACGATGACTTGGCCCAACTCAAGTCCAAGTTCGGTTTCGATCCTGCCCAGAGCTTCTTTGTTCCTCAAGAGGTGAAGGACTTCTACAGCAGCGTTCAAAAGCGAGGAAGCCAATGCGAAGATGAATGGAATGTGTTGTTCGAGAAGTATTCTGCGCAATACCCAGAACTTGCTCAAGAGCTTAAGCGTCGTGTCTTGAACGAGCTTCCTGCCGGATGGGAGGATGCTCTCCCAAGATACACCCCTGCCGATCCCGCCGTTGCCACAAGAAAGCTCTCGGAAATCGCGTTGAACAAGATCGCGGAGGCTGTACCTGAACTTGTTGGTGGCTCAGCAGATCTTACCCACTCGAACCTTACCAGATGGAAGACTGCCGTGGACTTCCAACATGAGAGCACTGGACTAGGAAGTTACGCAGGTCGTTACATTCGTTTCGGTGTTCGCGAACATGGTATGGCTGCCATCTGTAACGGTATTGCTGCTTACGGTGGATTCATTCCGTTCTGCTCTACCTTCTTGAACTTCATCTCCTACGCCTTGGGTGCTTCTCGTCTCTCCGCACTCTCTCATCTACGTGTGATCTACGTCATGACTCATGACTCCATTGGTCTGGGTGAGGATGGACCTACACATCAACCCATTGAAACCTTGGCTTCTCTCAGAGCAACTCCCAACACCTTGGTATTCAGACCAGCAGATGGTAATGAAGTTTCTGGTGCCTATTTGGCAGCCATCCAGAACAAGCATCGCCCAAGTGTCCTTGCCCTCTCCAGACAGAACCTCCCACACCTCGAGGGTTCCTCCATTGAGAATACTCTCAAGGGCGCTTACGTTTTGAGCGATGTTCCTGAGCCCGAAATCGTACTTGTGGCTACCGGCTCGGAGGTTTCCATTTGTGTTGAGGCCGCTAAGGAGTTGGCGGCTTCCGGTGTCAAGGCTCGCATTGTGTCCATGCCCTCTATGGAGCTCTTCGACCAACAAGAGTTGGCCTACAAGGAGTCTGTGTTCCCTCGTAATGTTCCAGTCCTCAGTGTTGAGGCTATGACCACATTTGGTTGGGGAAAATATGCTCATGCCTCGATTGGTATGACCACATTCGGAGCTTCAGCACCTGCTGGACAACTCTACGAAAGATTTGGCATCACTTCAGCCGCCATTGCCCAAAAATCGGTCAAGATGATCGAATTCTACAAGACTGAACCACTTCCCCACCTTCTGGCCCGACCATTCTAAGCCGTATTCCCGGGAGTGATTTGGGTGATTTTTTATAAATATAGCGAGATCGAACCCACTGTGTAGAGGAATCGTGCGTTCATCTTCTTAATAAATTCCTCAACCCTAATTCGAAGCGTCCGACATTTATTTTTTCAAGTGCACGTATTATGGATGATTGTTCCGTCCGAATGATGCAAAGCCAATCAAGCATTGGTATTATTATTATTATTATGTGAGCTGACTGCCTGAATTATCCGATTAAAGACCAACTTTGCCGAGGAGGTTCTTCAGGCAAATCTTAGCGTTGGCCTTGACCCCCGCAACATTGGCATCGGCACGGATGTCGTCACACTCATCGTGATGCTCTTGAATGTAGTCACCGTTGTAGTCTCCGCTGTAGTCTCCGTCATAGTCCGCATCGTAGTCCCCTTCGCCATAGTCTTCTTCGTAATCGCCCTCATAGTCGCCCTCATAGTCGCCCTCATAGTCATCCTCATAGTCACCAGAGTAGTCAGTGCTGTCATAGCCATTACCATGATCCTCGCCCTCACCCTCGCCCTCATAACTGTCCTCATGATCACCTTCATAGTTGCTCCCGTAGCTGTTGCTTCCTTCATAGGATGCGTCATAGGAGGCATTGTTGTTTTCGTAGTCACCGCCTTCGCCACCACCCTCACCACCATTGTAGTCTTCATGGCCAACATCATAGCTAGTGTTGTTTTCGTAGTCGCCGCCTTCGCCTCCACCCTCACCACCATTGTAATCTTCATGGCCAACATCATAGCTATTGTTGTTTTCGTAGTCGACACCTTCGCCTCCACCCTCACCACCATTGTAGTCTTCATTGCCAACATCATAGCTATTGTTGTGATCCTGGCCTACATTGCCATAGCTGCCTCCGGAACCGTTGTAGTCGGAGGTATCGTAGGATGATTTGCTTGAGCCTTGAATTCCAGTGGTGTACTCTCTTGGGATGGCTAATCCATCAGTGAGGTTGACGATGGCGAGGGCGGTGAGTAATCCAATGTACTTCATTTGAGTTAAACTGTCAAAAGCTTGAGTATGTGGATGACATTCGTTTCATCCACTATATATAGGCACGGTTGAGGTGAATTCCCATTAATGTAGATCAATAATTAAATGGCAGATTTATTTGGTCAATCTGGATGGGATGCACCTCGAAGTTCGCCCTTGGAGATCTGCAGGCCAAAGTTGAGAAATAGGTTCAAGACAAATCCGTTTAATCCCACTCGCCAATCTCAGATATTAGTTGGTGTCAAGGGACTCCGTTACCCGACTTGAGCTCAACTGTATTTGCCCCTTATAAACGTGCGTTCACATTTGCATGTGCTACTCTCTACTGAGCTATATCACGAATAACAGACTCCATTACTAGATCTACATTACAGCTGAACAGATCGACTGGTGCTAGATGCTATGCAACTTTCAATCTATGCAAAAAGGTGCTTGATGTACACGTGAGGATACATCCAAGTCAGAGTCTTGTGAATAATATATAAATAAAGCGGTGATGTTCTCCGTTGTTTATCAGCCACTCTCTTCGAGTAATTATCCAGTTAACGGAATCGTAAATATACCATGAAGTACCTTGGACTACTCACCATCACCGCCCTCGCCATCGTCAACCTCACTGATGGATTAGCCATCCCAAGAGAGTACACCACTGGGATTCAAGGCTCAAGCAAATCATCCTACGATACCTCCGACTACAACGGTTCCGGAGGCAGCTATGGCAATGTAGGCCAGGATCACAACAATAGCTATGATGTTGGCCATGAAGACTACAATGGTGGTGAGGGTGGAGGCGAAGGTGGCGACTACGAAAACAACAATAGCTATGATGTTGGCCATGAAGACTACAATGGTGGTGAGGGTGGTGGCGAAGGCGGTGACTACGAAAACAACAATGCCTCCTATGACACATCCTATGAAGGAAGCAACAGCTACGGGAGCAACTATGAAGGTGATCATGAGGACAGTTATGAGGGCGAGGGTGAGGGCGAGGATCATGGTAATGGCTATGACAGCACCGACTACTCTGGTGACTATGAGGATGACTATGAGGGCGACTATGAGGGCGATTACGAAGAAGACTATGGCGAAGGGGACTACGATGCGGACTATGATGGAGACTACAGCGGAGACTACAACGGTGACTACATTCAAGAGCATCACGATGAGTGTGACGACATCCGTGCCGATGCCAATGTTGCGGGGGTCAAGGCCAACGCTAAGATTTGCCTGAAGAACCTCCTCGGCAAAGTTGGTCTTTGAAGATCCACCCGCTCCAGACGTGACAACACATATAGCAATTATTCGACATCTAACATGGCTCTACATATTTCAAGCAGGCTAGCATTCCACTTAGATACCAATCATGATACAGATACAGTTCCAATAAAGACATTACTTTGCTAAATACCAGTGATGCACCCAGTCAATTTATGTTTCATTTCGCAGCAACATCTGCTCGCTCATTCTCCTACTTAATTTGCAATGAATGCACCTCGACCATGCTTTCTAGCATCCATCCAGTGCCTGCAGCGCGTTGTCTGTTTTCGCAAGTTTCCTGCAAGATGAAGGTGCTTTTGTCAAGGCCATTAGTAATACGACAAGTCATTCGGCTATTTTTGCTTCGTACTTGATCCGAAACATGTCAAAATACTTCCCTTCAAGTGGAATTGGGGGCTTAGAAGCCATGGAAAGGTATGGTCAAAGTGTTGGCAAAATAAAAGTAACAATTAGCCAATTGCAAATCTCCCCACGTCCAAGGATATCTTTCCAAGAATCTCAACTCTCAAGGATAATGCTTAGTGAAGGGAGTGGTTACCAATTGACCAAAAGCTGAGTCCCAATCACCATAGAGTGCTCAAATCCTAGCCAATATGACACCAAGAAGTCTTATATTTGACACATCTCCAAAGCAAAGTTGATAGGCTGAGAACAAAGGGATGATAAATGCTCACCTGCCTGAATCATCTTATTTTCCGAAACCAGTGATTCTAAGCGTTGGATGCAGGCCCAAATGGGATAGGGGGCTAACTCAGCGAATGCAACAATATATCCTTATTCGAGGGTAACTCAGCCAATGCTTACATGAACCTGTGGGCTGGATTTCTTTACTGCAGCGTTCAACCGGAGAGACTTCATGTTGGCAACCGAGTACACCATCTACTGTACCAACACCCACAACCACAATCCACAACTCATCATCTCGAAACTTGCTAGTTAGCCTGTTGCCTGCATCGTCATCAGATATCCCTGGCTGTTGAAGATAACATTGCAGAAACATATCCTGCATGAGTACAATCCAGGTCCAATATGAAGGAAATATTGCTGGACGATCAGATGTAAGCGCAAGCCAAGGCCCACAAACAATGATGGTCCACGGCATTTCTCCGACACAATTCACACATAAGCGTGATGACTGGAACTCCTCAGCCATTCCACCCATTTCACTAACGCCGAGACAGGGCCTACACCGACTCAAGATAATAGATATATCCAGCCAGTGTCAAAAAGCCCTAAAAAGGATGCGCTTGAAACCCTATGGATGTGCGGATGAATGTTGGTAAAGGCCAATATGGATGGGTGGATGGATGGGTGGATGAATGCTGGTAAAGTGATCAATATGCAGCCATTATCTTTGTTTGACCTTATGCAATCATCACTGCTGATCCTGAAGGCTATTTCTCCTCAAATATGTCGAAGATTGGCTAACAGTGTTTGTATTGATCACTAAACCAGCCTTCCCGACTCAGCATTACTTAAATAAACTGCAAGCCCGCTTGATCGGTTTTGTTTTTTGATTCCCTACATCCTTGGCGAGACTCTGCTCCTCTCTTCCATACACAAGCGATACGAACTGGTGTAGAAATATTGGGTAATCCATGCCAGCTCTCCACCAAATTCGCCCTATCGAGCACTCAGCCATTTTGCGTTCATTCTGTAGGCATCCGACTTGTCAGTCGTCGATCTGCTTAAACCGTCCAAATCGTAGACATAGTGTATCAACTTAGTCCCATGGACACACAAGGCGCAGACAACAGGCCAACATTCCGCCATTCGAGGGTGGGGAGCGCAATTCAAAGAGCATCAGTGCGTATCATCCGACTGACCACCACTCGATTCGACAATGCCCACGAGGAATCTAGCCAAGAGTCAAGCGAATACTACCCTGAAGCACACCGGCTTGGCGGTCGTTCCCTCTACATATTCAGTCCCAACAATCGGTTCCGAATATTTCTAGCAAAACTCTTCAACAAGAGGTAATCTCTGCTGAAGCGACTTACATATACCACGTAGTGACCAAATTCTCTAGATGGATGGGACTGTTTATTACGCTGCTCATCCTTCACAATTGGCTTCTATTGTGCATACAATTTTGGGATGCTGGAGTGCGGGACTACAGTTTTGGAGCCAATTGGGCCGAATACCCTTTGTTAGTGATCTTTATCTTCTATACGTATGTACTCTCCGATATGCGCCATCTTGCCTCTGACCCATGCTGACCTCTGGATAGCTTGGAAATGATTGCTCGAATAATCATCTCGGGATTCGTCTTCAACCCCATTGGGCTTCAGCCCAGGAATCCAAGAGCCAACCTCACGACCAAGTCTCAGTTTCTTGTGGTGGATGTTCACTCGGAGCTGGACTCGCTTTTTCCCGATAAGGCATACTTACGTCACAGCTTCCAGCGGATTGATTTCGTTGTTGTTGTTTCATACTGGATCAACCTGGTATTGCTCTTTACTGGACACGGTCGCTTTACCGTGTTCGTCGCATTGAGTGCTCTGCGTCCCTTCCGGCTGATCTCCTTGACATCGGGATCCTGGGTAAGCATAGTTAGCCGGGTAAAAGAACGTTCCACTAACCACGGGATGTTCTAGACTATCCTGAGGTCTCTCAAGAAGAGTGCCCCGGTCCTGGTAAATGTGACTCTGTTCTTGTTCTGCTTCTTCCTGCTGTTTGGGTATCTTCCTGTAATTCCTCATGCACATAAGAGCTCTTGACCCATTCTATTGCTAGCATCATAGGGGTTATCTCATTCGAGGGCTCATTTGACCGGCGTTGCGTTGCTGAAAGTATGTCTTCAACCCTTATCGTTGACCCTAATCCTCTAACACCAGCATAGACGTACCTGAAAACCCGGACAACATCGAGGATTATTTCACCATTCCGGAGAGATATTGCGGATACTATGATAGTTTCACCAAGGGGTATGCATGCCCCAGTAATTACAAATGCATGGTATAGTATGGCCTTCTGTACATCGACCAAATCCAATGTAAGCACTCATCGCTGCGATGCCCTAGAACGTAGGAAGCCCTTTTCAGGGGACACTCGGCTTCGACAACATCTTCCAATCCGTGCCAATACTATTTGGCATTACCGCTGGTAAGTGAAATCCCTCCCTCGATGAGGTGCAGAGCTAACCAAGGATTACAGCCCAAGGATGGCTTGATTTGATGTTTCAGACTATGGATGCTGAATACTCATTGCCCTCCGCCCTGTACTACATCATAGGCGTGGTGATCTTCAATTTTTGGCTGCTCAATCTTTTTGTCGCCGTCATCACTGAGATGTTTGCCAAGATTCGCGAAGACACTAACCACAGTGCCTTTATATCCACCAAGTATGCTCTTGAGTAGTATATGTTATATGCACATCAACACACATAATAACGGCCCGAACCAATAGAACTGCCATCGTCCTAAACGATAATACCGAAGAGGAGGTTCCACAAGGGCAGAAAACAGTCTTGGAGCCGAATTTCCTGGAGAGGCATTTCGAAATCACCCGTTATTTTTGGGTGCTCCTGGTGGCTGCCGACCTGGTGATCATGTGCATCCGCTCATACGACCCTGACGATGAAGAACCTAAATCAACCGTGGATCCCACCATGAGTAAGCTTCTCTTCTCCAACACTCCCAGAATTCAATCTAAACGATCTTTAGTTCAGGGGGATTTCTTAATAGCCGAACGTGTATTCACCGGGTTGTTCGCCATCGAAATCGTACTGCGGTATTTCGCCACACGGCGACCTGACCGCCATAGTAAATTTTGCTCCTCCAAAAGGAATAGGTTGGATCTGTTCCTGGCAGTGATCACCTGCATAATCCAGATACCCCCAATCCCCACCGCCTTCTCAGGAATGCTCTATCGCTACTTCACGGTGTTTCAAATAGCGAGGTTTTATCGTATTGTGATGGTGGTACCACGGATTCGAAAATTGATTGTAGGTGTCTTCCCTGAGACTCGATGGATCCTGCAAGTATGACTTACCTTTTCCTGTCCAGGCTCGTACAGTGGGTAATGTTGTTGGCATGATGAATTTGTTTCTTTTCATCGTCATATGCATCGGGGTTAGCGCCACGGTGGTAAGAGGTTCTTCCATTCTACAATAATCGACTAGTCGCTAATCACATCCAACTTTTCTACTAGGCGATGCAGCTATTTGGTGGCCAAATACAATCTAGCGATAACATGTATATGAATTTTGACAACTTTGCTGCCAGTTTCCTGGCTCTCTTCCAGGTACGCATTTGATTTACAAAGATTTCTCGACTTCTCCCAAATGACACTTCGAGTGTACTAGATTTTCTCGGGAGACAACTGGACTGACACGCTGTTCAGCCTGCCTGGTATCCAGCGGCAATACAACATGGCGGTCTTTTCTTCCGTGTTTATTCTTCTGTTTTTCTGCTTTTCCAATTGTGAGTATTTATGTCTGGGCGTGGTATTATTCTCCAGAAACCTAATCCATGCTTAGTTATATTGCTCAACATGTTCGTCGCCGTGATAGTGGAGAATTTTGAAATGGACGAGGAGCAAAAGCGTAAAATGCAACTCGAGGAGACTGTCAAGCGGATCGAAACGAGGCAGCAAGAGAGTCAAAATGTCATCAGGTATCATTTTCGTGAATCTGCTTTTACCATGACAACTGTGACTTATACGAGCCATGTCAACTCAGTAAATGGAATCCATACTATTACTTAAAGCCAAGTCCAAAGGCGCTGGAGGTAGACAGCATTCCTTCAAACCTCGTGCTACCAGTCCAAAAGCGTGCTGCGCGTGAATTTCTACAAGAATCGAATACGAAAGTACGTTAGCTATTGGGTTGGCTAGAGCGGACGTCGCTAATTCTTTCCTCATCTAGGTGGATAACAATCAAGCAAGGAGAACGAGCCCACAGGGATTTACTGCTCGCCTGCGAAGATTTTTCCATGGAAAAAAGAAACACGCAGAAACTAGAAATAACACCAGCAACACGTTCGGGACCGAAAGAGAAGACTCCAATCTAGACAGGACTACCTACGAGGGAAACACCTCAAATGAGCACTATAACCAACGCGAAGCAATTCTTAATGACTTCATGACGGCACACCCTACGTATGATACATCCCTTTTTATATTCAAGAGGAACAATCCGATACGAAGATTTTGCAAAGTGCTTGTGGGTAATTCAGATCCTTCGATTGAGACCTTTTCATTCAGCCATTTCACATGGAGTCACCTTTTCAACGGGTTCATCCTGATATGCGTGATAGTCAGCGTTGTGTTTGCTGCGCTGAATACTCCGTTTGCACAGCGCGAGCGATTGCTTAGGAAATTTGGCCGGCTAGAAATCATCCCAATTCATCATCGAGATATTGATATGTTCTTTATCGTGGACATCATCATAACGATCATATTCACCCTGGAGTTCTTGATCCGTGTCATTGCTGATGGATTCTTGTTTACGCCGGACGCTTATTGGAAAAGCGTTTGGAATCGAGTGGATTTTTCAGTCTTAATTACCCTGTACATCACCTTGGCGATCAATCCTAAGGAACCAACCGGAATTCCAAGAACATTAAGGGCGGCCAAAGGGTTCAGAGCATTAAGAATTGCTAGTTATTTCTCGGCCGTACGAGAGGTGTTCTATGGCACGTTGTACTCAGGACTTCCACGTATTATCGACGCTGTCCTGCTTTCCCTTTGTTTCATCCTGCCTTTCTCTATCTACGGCCTGAATCTCTTTGCTGGCCTTATGTACAGCTGTAATGATACTGCGCCAAATATCCTAACTCGTGGAGACTGCAAAGGGCTGTACTTCGATGCCACCATCAAAATGTGGAAGCCGCGCGTTTGGTCCAATCCCGACGGCTTCAATTTCGACAGCTTCCGATCCTCGTTGTTGGTGCTGTTTGAAATCGTCTCCAACGAAGGCTGGGTGGATGTCATGCTGACCACCATGAAAGTCAAGGGATACAACATACAGCCTGAGGATCGGTATTCGTGGTACAATGCCATATTTTTCATGCTTTACAACATCGTAGGCGCTGTGTTTGTGCTAACCCTGTTCGTTGCGGTAATCATCGAGAATTTCAACACCCGTAACGGAACTGCGTTTCTCACCGCTGAACAACGGAGATGGATTGACATGAAGAATCAGTTGAAACAGATCAAGCCATCGATTCGCCCTCTGTACCCTCCACGGGACACCATACGCCAATGGTGCTACAAGAAGGCCATCGAGAAAAACGGGTTCCTATTCCGCTTTGTGGTTGGCGTCACCATATTCGATGCACTACTTTTGGTGACCCAGTATCACGGACAACCTGAGGCAGTGAACACGGCAAAAGGTACTTTGACAGTTCGGCCCGTATCAGCCGACGTTACCTAACATGGGGTAGATATCCTCTTTGGTTTGGTTTTTCTAGGATACATATTTGAGATTGGAGTGAAGTGTCTAGGCCTGGGCGTCAAATTGGTAGGCCTTTTCGCTGATTTTGTGGCTGTATACTGTCTGAGCATCGGTTACCCAGGTACTCATGAATCCCTGGAATGTGTTTGATATTGTGATCACTTTCGGCCTGGCAATCTCCACCGTTTCCCAACTGTTTGAGAAGTTCATCTTCAACACGCCGAATGGCTCTCGCCTTGCGTTAAGGATATTTGTCACCCTTGTGTTGTTCAAGGTGGTTCAAAAAGTGGACAGCTTGCACCAACTTCTGCGCAGCATGTTGTAAGTCCTCATGACATATTCGTCACATCGTCTGGCATTCCTGCTGAATCGTGTTGTCAAACATCTAGTGTTAGCCTGAGGACCATTGTCAACCTCTTGGCTGTTTGGTTCCTGCTGTTCGTGATCTACGCCATAGCGTTCATGGAAATCTTCAGCTTGACCAAGATGGGTGAGAACGGAGGTGCCCATGCCAATTTCCGGACTTTTGCCAATTCCATCTTAAATCTGGCCGGGATGTCCACTGGTGAAGGGTGGAACAGCTTCATGCATGACTTCGTCGTCCAAACACCCGAGTGTGTTGGCTCCGCTCGATTCTACCTCGAGACTGACTGTGGCAGTCCTGTCTGGGCATATTTCCTATTCATTTCTTTCAACGTCATCTCCATGTACATCTTCGCCAACCTCTTCGTAGTGGTGGTGATGGACGGATTCTCCTATTGCTACCAAATCGCCTCGTCGTACTCGTTAATGAAGAGAGATGACATCAGAAAATATCCTTTTTCAGTTACCGGTTCTATGAGTACCACGATCTCCCATTGTACTGTCCTTGACAATTGACTACCTTCAAGAAAGCTTGGAGCGAGGTCGATATTCACGGGAATGGATACATATATCAGAAGGACATCGTGAAGCTTCTTTCGGTAAGACCGGGTTGCTTCCTGCCCAGTGTAGGTTTATTAACAGTTTGTATCTGTCAGAAATTGTCCACCCCATTCGACGTCAAGATATACCCCGATGAGTACTCTGTGACGGCACTGCTACGCGATTGCTGTATTCAGCAGAAGCCTGACTTACTGCACCAGCAAGTGCTACGAAACAGCTCTAGCAAAAACGTGATCGAGTTGATTGATCGGCGTCCGGAGACGAGGCTTCCTGACTTGACTGCGTTGAATATCCGGTTGACGAATCTGAATCCCGCCGAGATTCGTCAAAGGAAACAGATCTATAACTTGGTTTATCAGGTTGGCTCGTGGATATGATGTGTGCTCCCATGGTTACTTACAAGCTCTATATCCTGTTAGGAGGCCATGGATCTTGGCGTGAACGGTCGGAAGATTAGTTTCACAAAGATGCTCCTGCTTTTGTCCATCTACAAGTTGACAGACCCCGTGAAGAGTTTCCTGTAGGTGTTGGTGGTAGTCGTACTGAGACCCTGTCGCTTTTGTACCAACCCTTGCCTCAATTTAGACCCACCGACTATATCAAGCGTAAGGAGCGAGTGGATCAGATTGTTGATAAAGTTCGTCTGGACACACTCAAAGGCTTTCTACGGATCGCCGTCCAAAAAAAGCGATTAAGAGATGCACGTCGCAACAACATGGGCTTTGCCTCTTATGAGACATCCAGTAACCAAACCCAGTACTCTCTTGGTACCTTTCCCTGAGCTAAACCGAATCTTTCCTTTTAGAAGTATCCATCATCACCGGCCCAGAGATTGTGATCGATGAGGAAGAGCTCTTGGCCACAGAGATGCGGTCGAACTATACTTCTAGTCCGGGGATGATGTCGGCTAGTAACAATGACCGGTCGCCGTCTTATTCACCATACCCGTAAGTGGTTTCGTATCACCGGTTGACTGTTCGCCCTGGTAACTGTATGCTTCTCTAGTGGGTATAGTGATGAAAGTGACGATGACAGCATCTCCAGTTTGAACCACCTGGACAAGACTCAAGCAGATGGGTACTTATGTGCCTTCAGGGAGAATCAATGGCATGGTAAAGTGGTGGTTTTCCGGGTCGACTTTCTGAGGATACTTTACTGACCAACAACAGATATCTTGCAAGAAAATACAGATGCGAGTAGCACCGAAGACTCGGAAGAGGAGGCGGAGATGGAACCAGAGCATCTATAGACCTTACTCATGCACAATCCCGCCCACACTGTACACTTCAATCACCCCTCCCCCACTTCAATTTTGAACCCATTGTCAATAAATACTAATACCAGCATTGAGCGTGCTCATGAGTGGGATTTACTCGAAATATTTTCACCAACATATTGGTCCCCCAAAACAAGAGCATGGGCAAGATACAGCAAAGCTCACACACCAAGTAAATGTGAATTTGTAGGCGTAAATGCAAAACCTACCACCATCTGGAATCATTTTACTTAGGGGATGGATTTCTTTTGCTGTATCGCTTGCAGTGCAGACAGGAGATGCCTCTTTGTCTTTGCCAAAATTGAAGCAAGCTGCACTCTCATTGAGAACCAGCTGGTGGTTCATATCTATTCTGACTTTCAAGGTCCTAGCACATGGGATTCCCAAATTGTAATAATCATGCATACACTTCCATTAAGATGCCCATCAAGCTAGGGATTGTGGCTCAGTGACTCTCCCATGACAAACCAGTGGCTGTGGTGACAGTTTTGAATATCAGGAATGTGACTAAGAGAGCTGGTGGATTACACTATATTCTCACCACAGCTGGTTGGTGGTAAAAGCTTTACTTTTTTCTTACATGTGATGATGAGTTTGCAGAGATAGGCAATTTGTCTACTATAGCTTCTATATCCTCCATTGTAGACAGAGTGGAGATTCCACTGTCAGGCAAAGCAACAACATCAGAAATCAGAGGACCATCACAATACCTATGGTGGAATTTTGGAGCAATTATATGAACACCAAGATGCTGCAGCACTGCTTCAATAGCAGTGCTCAAGAAAACCCACTAGAGTATTGCACAGATTTATTGAAAGGACTAGCAGATGAAGTGCTAGACCTTGTAGTGCCAGCTGAAGACCAGGACATATGGAAACAAGTGATTTGGTCCTGCAGGTGGATCCAATCCAGATCAGCCATCAGGATCCTGCAGTGAGGCCATCACAATGCCAGCAACTTGGAATTATTGACCCTCTGCATGATCTTATGAAAGGATTGTGAACACACTTTGCTGGTTTTACTGCCAAGCAAAGTTAAGAACATGATGGTATTTCAATGGTCTTTTGGCAGGAATTGCATGGCACTTTGATTGTCATGATCACATGACAACCATGAACACACATGCCAAGTTTCAGCTTCCTAGCTCAATTTCTAAGAGATTCCTTCCGGAACCTTCTACCACCTTCCAGAAAGTTCCTGACCATTCCAAAGCATTGTTACACAATGGAACATTCCATGGAAGATTCCCATTGTATTTTTCATAGTCCAGTACCATATATGGAAATACCAGGTCACTTGACTTAGTCACATGATCAGGTGACCCAATCCATTTCCCTATCCTGTCTCAGTGCCTTGCCTTCTATATTATTATCCCCAGCACTGCTGCTGTGCCTCACCCCACAACCCCATTAGTATTAGCTAATATCTCTTGGCATCAGTATACCCAAAAAGTATATATAGTTCTATCCCCCCTTAAGTATTCCTCAGTCTGATAAACACAGGTCTTGAATAAACAGCCTTGCCTTGTTGATCCACACCTAAGTCCTTTCCTGGTCCTGCCTTGCCTAGCCCTACTCTCCTGCCTTGTGTCTATTCATAACAGTTTTATCAGACTCTCCTGACTTACCTGTGGATCCATGCCTTCTGCCCAAAGTTTGAAGAAAACTTGTAAAAGGAATACTCACCATAAGTATCACCCATCATCTTTCCCTAGTCTTGTCCTATAAAGGCAAAGATACTTTATCTTTGTAAAACTATTGGTCAAAGCTGCATTCACTTTATTACCCTGCTGGTGGAGTTTACAGTTGTTACAGTATTGGAAGCTTTAGTACAATACTCTATCAAAGGATGTCAAAACCAGTACCTTCTGAAGTGATGCTAACTTATTTAAGTTGGGGATTGTGGCTCTATAGTTGTATTCTTGACATACTAGTGGCTTTACAAACCCACAATCTAGTTTAGTATATTCCAGTATTCCTTGCAAGTTCATCCGCCTTCCTCTCCTACCATGTCCAACCTAGAGCTGAACTTTGCCCAGCTCATGGCTGCCTTTACCCAACTGCAGCAAGACCATGCAGACCTCAGAAACACTCTTGCTCAGTTCCACAACCAAAGTGTCCAGCAAACTAGCCATGTTCCAGTCTACCAAGAACCCAAGTGTACTCCTGCTACCAAGTTCAATGGCTCTCAGAATGAATTCTGTGGCTTCATCAACATGATGAAGAACAATCTTGCACTCCAGCCCTACCAGTACCCCACTGACCAGGCCAAAGTTGGCTTCATCTCCAACCTGCTTACTGGTACAGCTCTGAAGTGGTTGTCCCCATTAGTGGAGACCAATTCTCCCCTACTCAGAGACTACCAAGCCTTTCTCACTGAAATGGAGCTAACATTTGGTAACCTTGACCAAGCCAGAACTGCTGCCAACAAGATCAAGACCCTCAAACAAGGGAACAAACCAGCATCAGTCTATGCCTCAGAATTCCAGCAACTCTCCAGTGACCTCAGCTCCTGGGGTCAAGCAGCCTTGATTAGCCGATTCCATGATGGCCTCAATGATGAAGTATGTGATCTGCTACTCACACTCCCAGATCCAGATACATTGGTTGAAGCTATGCACCAAGCAATCTGGTGTAGTGGGGTGACAGTGACACCCACCAACAGATGTGCTCATTCCCATATTTTCTACTTCCCTATATCTCTACTACACTAATTTTAGTTTTATCCCATTTGTCTTACCTGATCAGTACTATCCCATAAGCTGGTTGACTATCACACCTGCTTACCTTATTGCATAAGTTACCTCTCACTTTATGTAAGATTACTAGCTATAAGCGCTTCTATATTATGCAAGTACCCACGCCAGTACCTGTAACACATAATCAACCCATGTCACCATCATTGCCATTTCCATACCATATATGGTATCCCTATGTTACACAGGTTTCAAAATACTGATTCCTGATTGGTTGGATGTGCTGTGCCTCTTAGAACCTTCTGGTACCTACTTAGAACATTCTTAGGTCATTCTGATATCATTAAGATTTCCACTGATATCCAGAACCTTCTGGAACACCATGATTAGTAATCACTTAGCCAGTAAGAAAAGTGTATAAGGGAGGCTATCCCTTGACAATAAATCATCATCCCTTTTATCAATATACCAACTTGTTGATTAGTGTGATCACTGCTACCTGCTGCTACCTGAACTTCCAACCCCAGACCACAGGATGCTCCCAGGAAACTGCACTGACAGCCAACTGACCTTGGAGGCACTACTTGTGAGGAATACTCAGAGTAGGTATCTTTTATTATATTTGATTCTTTCCCAAGCTTGTTCTTGTACAGGCAAAGATACATTTCTGTCTTTGTAACTATTGACCACAGCTGCATTCTTATCAAGTCCCTGCTGGTGGAGTTTACAGTTGTTTTGACTTTGGAAGCTCTAGTACATTGTCATCTCAAAGGACGCTGAAGCCAGCACATACTTATGTTAAGCTGCCAACTAAGTTGGGGATTGTAGCTCAATAGTTTTCCCTTGACAAGCTTGTGGCTTTATTCCCCTTCACATTAGATTAGAGACAGAACCCAAGTATTCCTAGCAAGCTTTTGCCAGAGGTTATTGCACCCAGTGAACACCCCACACACAAAACACTTGAGAAGTGTTGGGCATATATCTCCCTTGGACCTATACACCACCACACTAGTGTGATAACAGACTATTCTAGAAGAAGCAAAAGAACCGTCAAAGACACATTCCTGTTGCAGTCCCAGCCCCTTCAGCTCCCCAAGTCACTCCAGAAGATCCTATGCAGATTGATAGTGCCAAATACAAGAAACTATCAGAGAGTGAAAAGTCCCGACATCAACAAGCCAACCTCTGTCTATACTGTGGCCAACCAGGTCACTTTGCCAAGTCCTGCCCAAAAAGAAGTCCAGCTTCAAGCTGATGCAGTCCTCAAGTAATCAACCTGATTCAGATCTGTTGGGAAACTCCAATGTCCAGTTGCATTGACAGGCTGGCCACTGGACCCACCCATGAAAATCCAGCATATCTAAGAATCTTCCTTTGCCACAAAATCTATCCAGTCCCTGAGAATGCCTGTCAAAATCCAGATCCCTGACTCCAGTCCTGTTCCAGTCCTAGCCCTGATTGATTCCGGTGCTTCATCCTGTTTCATTGACCAAGCCTTTGTCCAGAAGCACTCTATTCCTGTTACCTTGAAATCCAGCCCAGTCCAAGTAGATGTTATTGATGGAAGATCACTCTCCTCTGATGCCGTTACCCATAAAACATGCTTACTCCAGCTGTCCAGTACTGCTCACCAAGAAAGAATTGCCTTCAACATCATCAACTCACCACACTATTCTATTGTGCTTGGAAGCTCATGGCAGAGCACCACAATCCAAGTATTGACTGGAAATCCAGGATCCTGTCATTCACCAGATCCCACCAAATCAACTCCATGAAATCTCCAGACCCTGATAACCATGAAAAGACTGTTGCCAACAGTTCAACAGCCCAAGATACCTTGCCAGCTGAAGGAGCCCCCTCAGCAAATATACCAGCCAAGTACCAAGAGTTTGCCCATGTGTTTGACAAGAAGAATGCAGAACTCCTCCCTGACCATTGGCCTTATGACTGCCCTATTGACCTTGAAGATGGAAAAGTCCCTCCATTTGGCTCAATATATAACCTCTCCCAGCCAGAGTTGAAAGAACTCCATGGTTATATTCAAGAAAACCTCCAGAAGGGTTTTATTCCGCATTCCAAACTACCTGCTGGGGCCCCAATCCTCTTTGTCAAGAAGAAGGATGGCACCCTCAGAATGTGAGTGGACTACCATGCTTTGAATAAGATCACAGTCAAGAACTGCTACCCCCTGCCCCTGATCAACACACTGTTGGATCAGCTATCTGCTGCCCAAGTCTTCACCAAGATTGACTTGAGAGGGGCTTACAATTTTGTCAGAATCAAGCCTGGTGATGAATGGAAAACTGCCTTTTGCACAAGATATGGTCTCTTCAAGTACAAAGTAATGCCATTTGCCCTCACCAATGCCCCTACTGTGTTTTAACACCTCATGAATGACATATTCTGTGAGTACCTTGACCAGTTTGTGGTAATCTACCTTGATGATATTCTCATACACTTCAAGAGCCAAGATGAACATGATGAACATGTCAAGAGAGTATTGAGAAAACTAGACTCTGCTGGTCTCTATGCCAAGCTAGAGAAGTGTGAGTTTGACCAGAGAGAAGTGGAATATCTTGGTTACCTCATCAGCCCTGAGGGAACAAGAATGGACCCAAAGAAAGTTGACTCAGTCCAATCCTGGAAAACTCCAAGCTCAGTTAAGGAAGTACAATCCTTCCTGGGATTTGCCAACTTCTATCGCAGGTTCATAGCCAACTACTCCAAGATAGTAACCGCTCTGACAAAGCTTACCCTGAAGAGCACACCTTTTGCCTGGAATGAGGAGCAATCCACCTCATTCAACCAACTCAAGAAATCTTTCCTGAAGGCCCCCCTGCTTGCCCACCCTGACCTTGAGAAGCAATTCACAGTGGAGACTGATGCTTCTGATTTTGCCCTTGGTGCCATACTCTCCCAGTGTGATGAAGACAATGTGTTGCACCCCATTGCATTCTACTATCAGAAGTTTTCCCCTGCAGAGATCAACTATGATATCTATGATAAGGAGTTGCTTGCCATCATTGTAGCCTTTGAGCAATGGAGACACTACCTGGACAGTGCAAAACACAAAATCAAGATCTTCTGTGACCATAAGAACCTCAAGTACTTTGCAACGTCCAAAGTACTAAGCCAGAGACAAGCCAGATGGTCAGTCTTCCTGTCCAGCTTTGACTTTACTATCACCTATAGACCTGGTGCAAAGCAAGGAAAGCCTGATGCCCTGTCCAGAAAAAAGGAATATGCCCTGGAAGAGGGAGATGATGCCTGTTGGCAAATGGAACACCCATTGCTGAGCAGGAAACATTTTGAGATTCTTGCCACCCCTTCATTCCTAGTAAGGATATCAGAGTCCCAAGCCTCTGACATGACTTCCAGTACTGTCAAGAAATATCTGGAATCCCCAGTTGGGCCCCCTCCCAAGTTCCCAAGCATCCAGAACCTGCATTTGGTAAACAACCTCATCTACCACAAGCAGCAGCTCTATGTCCCAGACCTTGCCACCCAGCTAGACATCATTAAGTCTTGGTATGATTCAATGGCTGCAGGCCACTTTGGTACTGCCAAAACCTTGAATGCTATCAACAGAGATTTCTGGTGGCCTAGAATGATAACTCTTATCAAAGAGTACATTCTGACTTGTGATATTTGCAACTGTGCAAAACCAGCCAGACACCAGCCCTATGGACTTCTTGAGCCCTTGCCTATCCCAGAACACCAATGGAGATCTACATCTATGGACTTCATTACAGATCTCCCTGAGTCCTGCAGCTTCAATGCTATACTTGTAGTGGCTGACTGGCTGACCAAGATGGCCCACTTTGTCCCTTGCTGTAAGAACACTGATGCAAAAGAAACCGCTGTGTTAGTCCTCAAGAATATTTTCCACCTTCATGGTGTCCCCAGTGATGTTGTGTCAGATAGAGGCTCACAGTTTGTGTTCAAGTCTTGGAAACACTTCATGCAATACCTTGGTGTTCAAGTCAAACTCTCCACTGCCTTCCATCCTCAATCTGATGGCCAGACTGAGAGAATCAACCAGATTCCAGAGCAATACCTCCAGTCCTATATCAATTACCAGCAAGAAAATTGGGTAGATCTACTCCCTGTTGCTGAGTTTGCCTACATCAACTCAGGCCATAGTGCAACTGGTTTTACACCATTCTATGCAAACTATGGATTCCACCCTCAGTTTGATATCCAGATTCCAACAAACCCAATGAGCCCACATGCAGCTGAACATGCCCAAGCAATCCAGGACATCCAGAATACCCTCAAGGAAGAGCTCTCCTTAGCTCAGGAAAGCTACAAGAAATTTGCCAATCTAAAATGCAATCCCAGCCCTGATCTTAATGAAGGAGATTCTGTATGGTTGCTCAGAAGAAACATCAGCACCAACTGCCCTTGTGACAAATTGGATTTCAAGAAACTTGGTCCCTTCAAGGTCAAGAAGAAGCTTAGCCCTATAATACATCAGCTACAGTTACCAGCAAGTATGAAAATCCATGATACTTTCCATGTGTCCCTCCTGGAGCAGTATTGTAGGAACACCTTGACAAACCGGCAAGAAGCAAAGCCCCAAGCCATCCAGGTTGACCAACATCAAGAATTTGAAGTTAAACAGATTCTAATCTCCAAGTATATCCGGTCAAAGCTGTACTACTTAGTAGACTGGATTGGTTATGGTCCAAGTGACCAAACATGGGAACCAGCTACCTATCTCACTAATTGTCAAGAACTAGTTACCCAGTTCCACCAGCAATATCCTGCACATCCTGCCCCAAAGGGAAACAGAGCTTTGCCTGGAAGAGGAGAATAGTGTCATGATCACATGACAACCATGAGCACCCATGCCAAGTTTCAGTTTCCTAGCTCAATTTCTAAAAGATTCCTTCTGGAACCTTCTACCACCATCCAGAAAGTTCCTGACCATTCCAAACCATTGTTACACAACAAAACATTCCATGGAAGCTTCCCATTGTATTTTTTGTAGTCCAGTACCATATATGGAAATACCAGGTTACATGACTTAGTCACATGATCAGGTGGCCCAATCCATTTCCCATCCTGTCTGAATGCCTTGCCTTCTATATTATTATCCCCAGCACTGCTGCTGTGCCTCACCCCACAACCCCAATAGTATTTGCTAATATCTCTTGGCATTAGTATAGCCAAAAAGTATATATAGTTCTATCCCCCCTTAAGTATTCCTCAGTCTGATAAACACATGTCTTGAATAAACAGCCTTGCCTTGGAAATCCACCTTGCCTTGTTGATCCACACCTAAGTCCTTTCCTGGTCCTGCCTTGCCTAGCCCTACTCTCCTGCCTTGTGTCTATTCATAACATTGATGGTCTTATTGCAGTCTGCATTTATCTGAGCAGACCTAACTGGCCAATACTTCCAACTGTCTTGTATGGCAAAAAACTTGACAGTGTTTTGAGTGCCTTCTTGTGGCCCTCTGTTAGCAGTATGATGGCAGTACAGCAGCCTACAGCTTTTTCTGTAAAACACTACTGTTCCAATTTAACAAATGGTATTTCCTTTTTTTACCTCCCCTTAAACCATCATATATTCCACTTTGGAGTCACCCCTCTTTATTTGCTTACCCACTATTACCATGGTTACTCCTCAGATAGTTTAAATAGAAAAAAGTATGGCCTTCTACTTACTAACCTCTATGTTCACACATACCTGCTGCAATCAATACACTTCTAGCACCTTGCCTTAGTGGCTTTTCAGTGTGATACTTGCAAAGCTGCATTATACCTTGTATTGCTGGTAACAAATGCATCTTGCAAATATATGGTGTTGTTGCCACTTTAATACAAATTCCAACTGAATATTTACAGAGAACTTTTTGGTACTTGTCCAATGTAATCCTTCTCCCTGCCAAATTCTAGTCCCACTTATAGGCATGCTGTGGGTCTTGTTTGTGTGAATTCTGTATTGCTTGGTTTAGAAATTGGCTTGTGACCAAGAGTCTGTATCTTATGGTGTAGAAACTGGCTTGTAACCAGGAGAAACCTGGCATACTTTGATAAAGTTCTTGTAATAAGAATTAGTTGCTTGTTGTGTCCAACCCAACCTTATATTACTTAGCTGATAACTCATGCACTGGGAGAGCTTAGCTTCTTAATGCCAACAGCATAGGTGTCTCTATGTGTACATCTGTCCTCAGTATTTCTAACTTGTCATGGCTGTCCTCCATGTGTCAGCTCATCTTAGCCATGATGGACTTGAAGGTAATGTTCTTGATGAGATTGATATATGGTAGTACTTGCTGTTGTAAAATTTGTAATTCCACCAAAATATTCACCTGACATAGTCACTTAGATTATTATCTACAAATCTTAGAGAATACTTACCAAATCCCTTGTTGGGATTTAATTGCTGTATTTTCACCAATACATCTGGTACCCACAACATATAAACTCTCAAAGTTATCCAAGCAGCTACAAACTTTGCACACATCTTCTTGGGACCTTTCTAAGCCTATTTGACATGTTTGTTATGCCATGACCATGTAAAGTACAAATACCACTTTTACATTCAATAAATCATTGAGTAAGAGCCACATAATCCACTTATTCTCCCAGTCACTTCTAATATCTCCAACACTCTTGTAACAGGTTAGGAGCCCCAAGCTGTCACTCACTGCAATGTCAACTGCTGCTATTACTGGAATTTCTCCCTCTGCTGAAAAGCTGGATGAATCTAACTACCAAGTGTGGAAGGTGCAGATGAAGATGCAGCTACAAAAAAAGGCCTTAGAATATTATCATGGGAAAAGAATGCCCTCCTAAAAGCATGGAAGAGGAGACCTTAAAGTATTTGAAGAAAGCACATAGTGTCTTTAACTGCCTTTGCTTTAGTGTTAAAGACAAATTGCTAATTCTATGTTCAAGAGCAAAAATGGCAAAGAATGCCTGGAGGGCACTAGAAGACATATACCAGCCATGTTCAGCTGATCAGAAGATGTTTCATGCCCAATATTCTTTGCCACAAAGATGCTGCAAGGAGAAGAAATGAAAAAGCTACTCAACAGGATTACCCGGTTAGTAGATGATGTGGAATCTGCAGATATACCAACTACTGATGAGGATGTGCCAATAACCATCCTGAATAGCATGATAGACAGGCTTAGGGCCTTGTATCAGCCCTAGAGTTCAGAATTGATAATTTAACTTAAATTATCCCTATGAACAGTTATTGTATTGATCCTGTCAAAAGGCCATCATAAAGTTAAAGTCTTGTGACTAAGAGGCACTGATCCCATCAGGACATCATCCAGAAACTATTGAAAATAATTGCACCCCAGACATCACAAAAAACTTAGTCAAAACTTTTCATCACAACAATGTGTAAGTGGCTTTTGATTGGTTCCCTGCCAATATGCTCACCTCTGATCCTGGACACTCTATCACCTCCTATATTTGTGTGCATTGATTGCTATTGCCTTGTTTTCACACGCATTACTTCCTGACTTAACTGTTTTTCTTACTTTTCATGTGTGCAAGTTGATTTATTTCCATTGAAGCTTCAGTTGTACCTCAATTGCCAGTTGTATTGACCTATGCAAGTCCCTATACCCTACACTAACATTAAGCACAACCCCTCACTCAACAAGTAACTTCATTAAAATCCACCACTCAGTAAGTATTTCTGCTTTAATACTCTGGTTCCACAACTTTTGCAGGAACCCAATGGCTTATACCACTGTTCATTCACTAGTTCCCACACATCCTGGTCTTCAGCCACCACTGCAAGGTCTAGCACCGCATCTGCCAATCTTTGCAATAAATCCTTGCAACATTTTAGTGCATTTTCTTGAGTACTGCTCATGAAGAAGTGCAGCAACCTCTTGGTGTACCTATTAATGTTCCAAAATTCCACTGAAGGCATTGTCATAGTCAATTGAGTTCTTAACATTGTAGCCTTATCTGTCAGTGGAATCTCCACTCTGTCAACAATAGAGGATGTGGAGACTGTGGTAGACAAATTGCCTGCTTCTGCAAACTCATCTACCTCACTGGAGTGTAGCTCAAATGGTGGCAATTCCAACTCTTGTGAAAACAGCTGTTTTCTTGTTGGTAATTCTTCTTGGCTATGGAGGGAGTCAGTCTGCTCTGGGCTTGCAGTGTTAATTGGCATGAACTGCAGTTTATTTGCATGCCTCCCTGTCTCAGGCTTTGGTAGACATTTTTCCCTTTACCTTGTCCTTTATCACTGCCAGGTTTTTCACTGCTACTTTGTCTGAGTGCTTCCTGTAATGAACTATCTTTTCTCCTTGATATATTCTGCTCTGATGCATCTGTGTGGCTTGCTTGTCCTGTGCTGGCACTCTTCTGGCAACTTGACATTTCTTTTCTGCTTGTTTTGAGCTCTCAACCGTAGTTGTGATGGGCTCCTGTAAAAGTTGCTGGTTTTTATCGCTGCCAGGTCCTTCACTGCTACTTTGACTGGGGGCTTCTTGAGTGGCACTTTACTTCTTCCTTGATTAATGATGTGCTGGTGCATCCATAGCTGCCTGCTTGTCCCTGATTGGCACTCTTCCAGCTAACTGACATCTCTTTGACACTTGTCTGGAGCTTTTGGCACTGCTTGTTATGCACTCTTGAGGAAGCCGCTGGTTTTTAGCCATGGCTCCCTTGTTCTTCTGCCTTTGATAGTTTCTGCTATTCTTAAGATACTTACTGAGCATACCAATGCTGGCCCAAAATCCATTTGCCTGTCTGAGTCCAGGATTATGCTCATGGAACAATTCAAGTGCATTCTGTTTGGCCTTGAGCTCCTGATAGTCCCAAGGTATGCTGCCTTAAGGGGATGCCCTATGAAAAATTATTGTAATGATCCTGTCAAAAGGCCATTGCAAAATCAAAGTCCTGTGACTAAGAGGTACTGATCCCATCAGTACATCATCCAGAGATTGTTGAAAACAAGTCATGTTCATGGAACAAGCCAGGTGCATTCTGCTTGGCCTTGAGTTCCTGATGGTCCCATGGCATGCTGGCCTTAAGGTGATGGCATGCTAGACTCCTGACGGCTTCTTGAATGTTAGCCCACTCTTCATTATTGCACTCCATGGCTGCACAGATCTTCAATGTCTTTTGATTTTTAGGCTTTGGTATAAACACCACATTGTCTTCCTCCCATGCTGTGATTGGTTTTCTGTGGGGTTTATCTTTGGGCACTGTTGTTGTGCTTCAAAGACTGTACAGTGTTCCTCTGCTGTTACATAGGGAAATGGCTCAATTATTGGCTGTGACATTGCGCTACTTGAGTTCCTTCTTTGCAGCAAAGATACTGCTTTCTCTACCTAGAATATTGATTACTCTACACTTATTATCCACTCATCCTGTTTCTGAACTATTTCCTGATATCTCTGGGCTATTGCATCTGTCCTATCAGCCACTGCACCCAATTGCTTCATTAATGCTTTGGTATGAGCTGACAACATACTTGCTAATATAGGTGGTGGTGATGTTATGATGCCTACCTGCTGGTCTTCAACTGACGGTACTGTGTTTGCAACATTCTCATCTGCCTGAGCACAGCAGTCAGCTTGTGGCTCTGCAGAGGTTCTCAATTGCCTACTTGACTGAGAGCCTGAGGAGTTTGCATTATTACCTTCAATGGGCACACTGTCCACAGGGCCTTCTTTGGATGTAGCCCTGCTTGTTACACTGAATGTCAAAGCAAGGTGTTGTCCAACTGCTCTGCTGTTGCCATCAGCAGTGGGGTTTAGTTGGGAACCAGAAAACTTTGTTTTATTTTTTGGTGGTATATATATTGAAGTAAGTCAAACCAAAGGGGAAATAGTGCTACATATATGTACGTATATGGTGCTACAACTTTATTTATAATGCTTACTATGGCAGGTCATCATTGAATCTTACATTTGTGTAGGTGCAATGTCTCAAATACAAGACTGTCTTAAATTCACATGAGTATTGACCAAAAAGTATCTAATAGTGTTATGTTGTTGAAGGTCAAACTGTTTGCCCCATGGACAAGACTACTTTGACTCAACACTGTAAGAGAAGAGAAAAAGACCATGTGGCTATTGTAGCAAGCTGCTCAGCCATGAAGCATGCAGAGAGCATAGGAAGTATTACAAGCATCACAGCCAATGTTTTGCCACACAAGTCATATTTATCCATTCATTGGTCACTACTGGGCCAGTATTATCTTGCCAGCCAGTTGATACTCTATATCAGCACCTGGCCATCTCTGTCACCTTGCTCCAGCTGATCCAGGTGAGTTTTTGACACCTTGAGGCTCACCTCAGTCTTCTAAATATTGCATGCAGAGTGATAGCTCTGACAAAGAAGGCTCACTGATGGATTTTGAGCCTGTCTCCCCTAACAACAGTACCACAGATGAGCCTGGCCAAATCCCTATATGCAATGAGACAACACCCATTGAAACAAATGCCAAGGATACCTTATGGAGCCAGGTGAGCCCCATAATCCATGTACTAGTGAATGATGTAATGTTGTGGCTAGAGAAGTGCTACATTTCCACTAATTTCAGTAATGGGGGTGTTAAGGATTTATTACTACTTCTTACCAAAATCACACTGGGATGCAACTTACCATGTACATGGTACAAGTGGACAACCATCATGCAGCGGGCAACATATGATCCAGAGACTGTCCTGATTCCAGCATGTGTTAACAGTTGCATGGCATTCACATCCAAAACTGCTACCATAGCAATGTTTCCAAACTGTCAGGAATCCACCACCATTGAGGGAAAGCATTGTTTACACTCTGGATATATGATCATACCCCATCTGAGGAAGCTGATGTAGTCCAACAAATATTGCAAAGCTACACAGTACTGCACTCAGTATCAATCAAGTGCAAACATATCCAATAGACTTGTTCCATTGTACCTTGCCAGGGCGTGCAGTGTGGTAGGGTAAACATACCTCCCACAGACAAGTTTATTCATATAGTCATTATGATATACTTATCCATATTTTATCTTATCAGTATTATCCCATTCTTCTTTTGCCCATATTATCAGTATTATCCCCATATGATGTTTACCCTGATTAGTTATTAGCATTAGTTATCCCAGATGTTATTCAGCTTTGTGATCACTAGATGTATCTATATAAGGCAAGTACCCGCGTCAGTACCTGTGACACATGACCTAGGTCTGTGTTACCATCTCTACCATTTCAATACCATATATGGTATTTCTATGTTGCACAGGTTTCAGACTACTGATTCCTGATTGGTTGAGAGTGCTGTGCCTTTTAGAACCTTCCAGGACATTCTTGGCATATTTTTAGCTCATAGTGATGTCATCAAGAATTCCACTGATACCTAGAATCTTCTAGAACCTTGTCATTAGTAATCACTTGGCAATCAGGAAAAGTATTTAAGGGAAAGCAATCCCTCATCAATAAATCATCCCTTCTATCAGTAACACTTCTACCTTATTGATTAGCAGTTGATCACTGCACCTGCCTTCAACAGTACATCTCAGACCTGCCATCAAGGAGCTTTTCAGGGTAGTGCACAAGACACACAGAGGCCTTTGGAGACACTTGGAGCACCTAGGAAGCTAGAGAAGCAGGAGCTTTTACCATAGTGACATATTGACAAAGACACCAGCAGTTTAGACACAGAGGTTATTGCACCCATCAGACGCCTCACACACCTTGGGTTGTGTAGCTTCTCCCAGGAGTGCCTCTACACCACCACAGCGGTGCAATCCGTGGTTGTAAAGAACAATTGGGCGCAATATTATAGCTACCAGAAGGAAGGATTGTTCTTGGACGATTTTGCACTATGCGGGACAATCTCGTACACTATGGCACAATCTGACACGATGAGGGTGGAACGGATGATTGCGCCAACTTGTAATGTTTGCATCACGTGTGCAATCAGATACCGCCATTATGGCAGGTAAAATCCAGTATTTGGATATGTTTCTTTAATGTAAATGGAAATAAATGTGTATCACACTATAAACTACACTAATACTTACCATTTTGGTTACCCTCACTCCAATTGGACGGTATCTCAGTGGTTATTGGTCCAAAAGTATCCTGAAGCTGGCAGCCCCCAATTGGCTCATTGACTACTAAAAAAGCTACCTGATTTGCCATCAAATATCCCATTTTGCTCATTGAGCAAGTAAATCCCTGATCCTAGTGATTGGACAAGGTGTCATAGCCAGCATGCAAGCAATCATATAGGTGCAAAACAGATCCAATAGCTGCACTGGTATTACAGATGACGTATGTATATGCAGGTTGTTTATTTATAGGGGTTCTGTCTCAAATGTAAGACAACCTTGATATTACCTATATCAAATATTTGATGATCACTGATTTGCGATGGCTTGATTTGGATTGCAAAAAAAAAGGGTTGTCAGGATCATTACAAATGTGAGCAATTCAAAACGATTGCATCATCTTCACCTGGGTTTTTTTCTCACAGTGATTACTACTGAAGCATTTGGTAGTGACTCACTTTGCACACCTATACTACTTCCTGGCTGACAATCATCTTGGCTACTTATGTATTTGTAGTCAGTATTTTGCCTCCTAGTTGATGAGTGCAATGCTACAGCTTGGCCGCGCTGAATCGCTCCAACTGAACCAACTGAACCGGCCTGTAGTGCCATGCGCTGACGCGTTCTTTTACTTGACAAGGGCTCCGGTGGTTGAGGCACTTCATGTTGGTCATCATCAGTCAGTTCACCAGAAGTAACTTGCTGATGGTCAGGCAAAACAGCACAAGCAGGCGCGCCTTGACGCGTTGAGATGGCCCTTGGCTGAGTTTGATGTGATGCTTCAAGTTGACGCAACTCAGTCCACTCCAATGGACTCGTGTCTGAATGAGCAGTTTGGCGAGTTCTTGTAGTTTTGCTCTGAAGCGTGCACGTTGACCCGACGCATGTTGACTTGATGCGGGGCGTTCTGGTAAAGGGTGTTGGCGTACTCTGGACTGACGTGCGCCAGCACGCTGTGGTTGCAAGAGATGGTGGGGAATCCAGCAAGGTGTGCTGGCGCAATCTGGATGATGTTGCTTGCGGTCTGTATTCTTCCTCCTGAAGCTCCCATCTGATTCCTCACGGTATTCACTTACCCTCTGTCTGATACTTTGGAGCTGTTGCCTGGATGAGTCCTGTGTATATTGCTCTCGGAAGCCACTTAGCTCTACTAATACATCATGTAGTACATTAGTCATTTGAGGCAAAAACTCATTCAAAATCTCTTTAGTTCCCAAAGTTGAGGCATGAACAGACGTGTCCGGCCTGTACTATGCAAATTGCGTGCAAAATTGCTCCCGCGCAGCTTCTTTGTCAAATCCCCTCACTCTCAGCTCATTCTTGATTTCAATACTTGTCTTGTTATATATCTTTTTACATACATTCGCTGGCATCTTGATGTAGCACTCATGCCACAGCTTTCTACTCAAATTCTTCCATCTTTGTTGACTTTCTGAGGTATCTAGTTCTGCTAGATTAATCAGTAGTGCCCAAATATCTGTATGAAGGCTCATCATAGATACTTGGGCCATACTAAAATCATTTGGCAAGAACTCAAATGGATCCAACATTGACTTTCCTGGTCTGGACCGTGCTTGTGAGCTGGGGATGGGTTTTGTCTGGGTTGTTTTAAAGATGAGTTGAGGCTTGGTATGGGGACCATAGCAACATATTTGGATACTTATACAGCAGTATATTGGCATCAACCTGGTCTTATATGAAATATATATATGAAAACTAATGTGATTGTTGAATTTTCCATATATTATGCATGATGCATCTTGGATTGAGTTGACACAGATCAGATCACATCAATCGCAGATTTCCTATTTGATTATAGACCTATGATTAAAGCATCAATAAAAGTACCAAGGCATTGTTTGCGGATGATTTTTGCCACATAATGATGGGATACATGGCTTTTGATGGAGATTTAACCATAATGTATTAAAAATGTGATGAAATACGCAGATTGTGCCAAATCAATTCAAACCACCTCCATATAATCATCCACCAATTTTAATATGACTTACTCAACTGAATGGTCTTTTCTCATCAATCCCATCACTACCACTGGATTTCCTTTTGACACACTAGAGGAGATCTATTCCAAGTACTGTGGACCATCAACCCCAATCTACTCAAGGAGATCCCTTGATAAGCTTGTCTGCTATTACATGAACTATTGCCCTGCAAGGTTTCATCCCACCATCCATGGCAACAAAAGTCCTATAAGCTTTCATTCCCAGCTGACAGCAATGGAGAACCACCTTGCAGAGGGTATGAATGACTTAGAGCAAGCTTGAAATACTAGGTTCAGAAGCTCCAATAGACTTCCATATCCCAGAGTGTTCAGCAACAGGTCCATGTCAGGAGTATTTTGGATGCCTTCCCAGTGAGGATTAACAGACCTTCTAGAGGGCAGAGGCACTTTTACTCTGGCAAGTACAAGGCACACTGTGTGAAGTTTCAAGCACTGTCTGACATTGAGGGTAACATCATCTGGTTTAGTGGGCCATTTGCTGGAAGTAGGCATGACAAAGCACTCTGGGTAGAGAATCCTCCTGAATTCAGTAGAGGGGAGAAATGTATGGCAGACTTGGCCTATATAGGAGAGGATTGTCAGAGATTAGGATGTATTACAGCTTATAGGAAGCCAAGAAATGGTGTGCTTAGCAGGAAGCAGAAGCTCTACAATGAGTTATTTAATCATTTCAGAGTAAGGGTAGAGCACACATTTGGATATCTGAAGAGATTCAGCATATTGGCAGGTAAATACAGAGGAAAGTCATATATAGGAGAAAACAACAAAATAGACTTGTTCTGTTGGATAGTGCCACATTGAGCCATGAGTGCCAAATAGTGCCATTGCGTGCCAGAGAGGCATAGTAGACCTAAACTTGGACCCAGAGTGTGAAACATAGCTCTGCATCTTCATGCAAAGCAGCCCCTGTTTCACCCATTGTGTTGGAGAAAATCCATTTTTTGACCCTTTTTATAGGATCAATGTTGTGCATGATGTGTAAGAGGACAGAAGAACTGAAGACATGCATCTGGTACTCAATACCCATGGCACTCTGAATCTAGCTCCTGTAGCATATGTCATGTCACAAAAATGAATGGCACTATCTTGGTCCACTGGTACTATCTGGCACTATAAGTGCTTTGTATAGGTCTTACTTTAGGGCTAATATTTAAATATAGTGCCAGATAGTGCCAGTGGACCAAGATAGTGCCATTCATTTTTGTGACATGATATACGCTACAGGAGCTAGATTCAGAGTGCCATGGGTACTGAGTACCAGATGCATGTCTTCAGTCCTTCTGTCCTCTTACACATCATGCACAACATTGATCCAAAAAAAAGGTCAAAAAATGGATTTTCTCCAACACAATGGGTGAAATACAGGGGCTGCTTTGCATGAAGATGAAGCGCTATGTTTCACACTCTGTGGCCAAGTTTTGGCTCGCTTGGCCTCCCAGGCACACTATGGCATCATTTTGCCCTCATGGCTCAATGTGGCACTATCCAACGGAACAAGTATAATAGGTAAAATAGTTAAGATACTTATTAATGCTCAGTATGTTCTTACAAGAAGACATCCACTGAGAGAAATGTGTCTGGAGCATTATGAAGAGTAAATAAAGCAAGGAAAGCACTATTCTGAGCAACATAAGTAAGATTGAGTAAAATTACCAGTAACTGTATTATACCACTGACATCATGGTAGAAATTATAGTGCCAGATAGTGCTGTAGAGTGCCATATTGATCCGGCACCATAAACAGGCTGGCACTATGTGGCACAATCCAACAGAACAAGTCTATACTCTTACAGGGCCTTGGCACAACAAACACATAGAATAGGTTAAAGAAGGTCCCTACAACATGTGTGCAAAGTTAGGGGCTGTTTGGACAACTTTGAGAATTTTCATGCTCTGGATACTTGGTATTTTAGTGAAAATATTTTAAGTAACTACCTACAAGGAGTTTGATTAGTATTCTCTGGGATTCTAAGGTAATGATCTAAGTGACTAAGTTAGCGGAATATTGAGGTGAAGTTACTAATCTTCAAAGCAGATTCCCCATTCAATAGTGTAGAGGTTGGCTTGTGACCAAGAGAAACCCAACATACTTTGGTAGAGCTTTCCTAATAAAAATTGGTTACTTGCTTTACCCAACCCAGCTTTTCATTACCTAAATGATTACCAATTCATTGGGGCTGCTTATCCTCTTAATGCCATAAGCATAGGTGTCTCCTTGTGAACATCTGTAATCAGTATTTTCCAACTCTTTGTGGCTGTCTGCCATGTACCAACTGATTGCATCCATTGCAGACTTGAAGGTAATATTCTTGATGAGATTGGGATATGGTAGTACCTGCATCCTGACTTATCTTCCTATCTCCCCACAGATCTGCTCTATAAGAAACTTGCCAAAGGTGAAGCAAGGCCCAATATTTTCTACATACCAAGCAAGATGGAGTACATAATGGATACAGTAGTGGCAGAGATCTTTGTGTTCAGCTTTATATTTGTAGTATAGATGCTTAGGTCCCATACACACTCCTTGCACAGCAGCTGTAGATGTGTCAAGTTGGCATTGGCAATCCACTTTTGGATAAATATTCCTACAGTGTCTATATATGACTCCAAATGCTTCCAACTTACTCTTGGTAGGAATGACCTCAGAGGACCACTTTAATAAAAACATATCCAGCTCATCCAGACTCTGCATATGTATTGTTGCATATGCATTTGAATATTGATTAGAGCCCATGAGAAGTACTTAGGGTAGAAGATACACTGTTATATCTTGCCAAATCTTTCAAATTTCTATGGCATCTCAAAGTGCTTATTTAGCCCATAATGCGCAATGTACAACTTGGTCATCAGTATAGGGATATTGTTGAAAAGCAAATGCATTGCTCCCACCGGAAAGCTTTTGCTCCAACAGATACCCTCTATCTTAAGTATCTCCAGTTTCCAATTGATTCCATATTCTGGCAGATGGCTTAAAGCTTGCCAACTTTGCTACACCTGCATGCTGACTTTGGCATTTTCACTCTGCAGGAATATGATGTTCTTAGTGCTGGTGTTTGGGTAAGCACTATATGTGTGAGTTATGGAGAAAATCCCCTGGTTCTCACATATTTGACATCAATACTGTCCATTGTGCCCAGAAAAGCTGGCTACTTTGCTGATGGCTGTGGTATCTCCAATGCAGATAATAATATACAATTTGACAAGATGGCCATTTACTGTTATCCTGTTGTTGAGCATACAAAAATCATCCAGCAATGGATACAGGTAGCTATCCCGGTTGGACAGTGACTTAGGCCCAGATACCAGTGAGACTACCATCAGATTTTGGATCTGATTCTTTAAGATAGGTGATAGATTCAGGTTGATAAGAAGCAGTGGCCAGCAGGATTTGCTGGCAGAGTACTTGCTTAATGAGAAACCATCAACTGCCAAGGCATAGGCATTGTCATACATACCTTCACAGTAGTCCTTACTTCTTAGCTGCCTGTAATGTTTGCCATCCAATATATCTGATATATCTGTACATGATTGATACTGAGTGTGGGACTGTATAGCTTCACAATATTTGTCAGACTACATGAGCTACTTTAAAGGAATATTACAGGAATTTATCCCAAGTGTGAACAATGCTTTCCCCCAATGGTGGTGGATACCTAGTAAGTTGGACACCTTACAATGGAAGCCTTTTGTGATGCAAATGCCATATAACTGTTAACACATGCTACTATCAGGATGGTCTCTGGGTTGTATGTTTCCAGCTGCATGATGGTTTTCCATTTATACCATTTACATGATAAGTCGGATCCCAGGATGATTTTGCAAGAAGAAGTAGTGAATCCTTAAAGCCATCATTACTAATATTAGTGGTAATGCACCACTTCTCTAGTCACAACTTCACATCATTGACCAGTAGGGGCTCACTGAGCTCACTTGATTCCATCAAGTATACCTTGGCATTTTTTCCCATAGATGTTTTCTCATTCCTTATTGGGACTTTGCCAGGCTAATGCAGTGTACTGTTGTTAGCAAAGATAGGCTTGCAATCCATCAGGGAGCCTGCTTCTTCAGAGCTATCACTCTGCATGTTATAATCAGAAGGCTGGGGTGTGCCTAAAGATGTCACAAGCTCTTCTAACTCAGCTTGTGTAAGGTGACAAGTATGGCCAGATGCTGTTATAGAAGTATCAATTGGCTAACAAGATTTTGTTGGCACAGTAGTGACTGGAGAGAAGTAAAATATGACCTGTGTGGCAAAACACTGGCTGTGATCCTTGTAATACTTCTTATGCAGTTTGTGTGCTTCAAGGATAAGAGGCTTGCTACAATAGCCACATGTTTTTTTATCTTTTCTTATGGCATTGAATCATGGTAGTCTGGTCTATGGGGCAAACAGCTTAACACACAGCAACATAACACTATTATATCACTTTTTGCCAAACTCATTTGAATTTAAGACAGTCTGGTATTTGAGACATTGCACCTAAAAAAATGTAAGGTTCAATGATGACTTGCAATAGTAAGCACTATAAATAAAACTGTGGCACCACATACATGCATTTATGTAACACCATTTCCCCTTTGGTTTGACTCACTTCCATGTATATGCAATCAAAAAATAAAGCAAAGTTGTCTGGTTACCAACCAGACCCACCACTGACAGCAGTAGAAGAATAGTTGTACAACAGCCCTCTTTGACATTCAACGCAACAAGAGGGGCTACAACCAATAAAGGTGCTGTAGACAATGTGCCCACTGAAGGAAATGATGCTGACTCCTCAGGCTCTCAGTCAAGTAGGCAATTGGGAATCCCTGCAGAGCCATAAGCTGACCATATTGCTGAGGCAGATGCAAATGTAGCAAAAGCAGTACCTTCCATTAAAGACCAGCAAGTGGCTGTCACAGCAGCACCATCACCTGTATTAGCAAGTATGTTGTCAGCTGATACCAAAGCATTAATAAGCCAATTAGGTGCGGTAGCTGATAGGATAGATGCAATGGACCAGAGCAATCAGGGAATAGCTTAAACCAGGATGAGTAAATAAAAGATGTAGAGCAATCAATATCCCAGGTAGAGAAAGTGGTATCTTTGCTGCAATGAAGGAGCTCAAGTAACTCAATGTCACAACCAATAATTGAGCCATTTCCTGATGTAACAGCTAAGGAACACTGTGCAGTCTTTGAAGCACAACACAGTGCCCAAAGATAAAGACCACAGAAACCTATCACAGTAGGGGAGGGTGAGATTATAGTGTTTATACCAAAGCCTAGTAGTCAAATGACACTAAAGATCTGTGAAGGTGTTAAGTGCAATGATGAAGAGTGAGCTAATATTCAAGTAGCCATTAGAAATCTGGCATGCCAACACCTCAAGGCCAGCACACCTTGGGACAATCAGGTACTTAAGGCCAAGCAGAATGGGCTTGATGGGCTCCATGAGCATTATCCTGGATTTAAAGTAGCAAATAGATGTTGGACCAGCATTGGTATGCTAAGAAAGTACCTCAAGAATAGCCAAAACTATCAAAGACAGAAGTACAAGGATGCAATGGCTAAAAACCAGCAGCTTCCTTAAGAGCCCATTACAAGCAGGGTTAAATGCTCCAAACAAGCATTGAAGAGGCATCAGGTAGCTAGAAAAGTGTCAATAAGGGGAAAACAGGCAGACACAGATGCACCAACACAAAATTTACCCAGAAAAAAGCATACTCCTACTCAAGATGCACTCAGTCACAGTAGCAGTGAAGGACCTGGCACTCTTAAAACCAGCAGCTACCTCAGGAGCCCATCACAGCACGGGCTGAGAGCTCAAAACAAGTGCAAAAGAAGTGTCCGGTTGCCTGCAGAGTGCCAGTAGGGGACAAGCAGGCCCAAACAGATGCATCAAAGCAGCATTTATCAAGGAGAAAACATAGTCCAATACAAGAAGCACTCCAAGAAAGTAGCAGTGGAAGACATGCCAGTGATAAAGGAAAAGGTAAAGGGGAAAAAGTCTACCCAAGCCTGTGACAGGGATATGTAAGAGTTACACTGCAGTTCTTGCCAATTCATGTAATAAGCCTGGAACAGACTGAATCCCAGCATAGCCAACATGATTATCAACAAGAAGATAGCTGTTTCAACCAGAGTTGGAAGTGCAGCCAGGTGAGTTATACTTGGTGAGGTAGATGGGTTTGCAGAGAAAGGAAGTTTGTCTACCACAGCCTACATGTCCTTTAAAGTTGACAGAGTGGAGATCCCACTGACAGACAAAGTTGCTATGTCAAGGACTCAAAATGTTATCACAACACCTTTAGCAGAATTTTGAAACATTGATAGGCACATCTAGAGGTTGCAGCACTTCTTCAAGAGCAGTACTCAAGAAAACACACTTGATTACTTCAAGAATTTGTTGCAAAGACTGGCAGATGAGGTGCTAAACCTTGAAGCAGCAGCTAAAGACCAGGATGTATAGGAACCAGTGACTGAACAGTGGCATAAAGGTGTAGGGTAGGTAAGTATTCTACCAGCAAATGCTGCTGGCCACTGCTTCTCATCAACCTGAATCTGCCATCTATCTTACAGAATCAGAGCACAAATCAGATGGTTGTCACACTGGTATCTGGGCCAAAATTGTAATCCAACATGAATTTTGTATGCTTACCAGTGGGAAAACAGTAAATGGCTATCATGTCAAAGCGCATACTATAATTTGCATTGGAGATACACCAGCCATCTGCAAGATAACCAGCTTTCCTGGACACAATGGATGGTATTATTGTTGAATGTGTGAGCTCCATGTGACTTACTCCAGAACTCACACATATTATCATCATCTATACACAAACCCTAAAAGTAACATCCTCCCATAGAGGGAATGTACAGCAGTCAGCATGCAATTGCAGCATAGTTAGCAAGCTCTAAGCCATCAGCTGGACTATGAAATGAATTAGAAGCCAGAGATACTTAGGATACAGGATATCTGACTTGAGCAGCTATACTACAAGCATGAAGCTGAAGGCTTAGATATCTTTTACCACTGTATCTGTTTCTACTGCATCCTGCTTAGTGTGTAGAAAACATTGGTCCTTGCTTCACATTTTGGGAGTTTCCTATGGAGGAAATATGTTGGGAGATAGGATGACAAGCCAAATTGCAGGGACTACTGTGTCACAATCTCATCAAGAATATTACCTTCAAGTCCAGCATGGATATGATGAGTTGGCCCATTTGGACTACCAGGATGAGATGGAAAATTCTGAGGGCAGATGTGCACATGGGAACATTTATGACTTTGGCATTAAGAAGTTAAGCAGCCCCAATGCATGGGTAATCAGCTAAGCAATGCAACACAGGATTGGGTAAAACAATCAACTAGTTTCTATTGGGACAACTCTACCAATGCATGCCAGGTTTCTCCGGGTCACAAGCCAGTTTCTACACTAATGAATATAGAGATCACACATACAAGATCAAGAGCACACCTAGAAGGGGAACTAGAATTCAACAAGGTGCAGGAATATATTGGATAAGTACCAAAATGTATTGTGAGGATATTCAGGAGGTATTTGCGGCAGAAGTGGCAGCAATCAATCCTATACGTGCAAGATGCATATGTTATCAGCAATGTACAGTATATGGTAGCTCAACAAGTACAACACTAAAAAGCCATAAAGCTCAGGTGATATAAGTGTGTCAAGTGTTGGAGGTGTGCACATATTTTGAGGTTAGTAAGCAGGAGTCCACAGTATTTTTTGATTCCAGTTATTTGTGGAATACCCAAGGTAGTAGAGGGTAAGCTAAAAAGGGAGTGATTCTGCAGAGAAATATATGAATGGTCCAAGGGGAGGTAGAAGAAGAAAGTACTATTTGGTAAGTTGGTACAGATCACTATACAAAACCTTCTGCAGGTTAGCATACTGCTTTATAATGCTAGAAGAGGTTTGCAATGAGGCTATCAGAACACCTTCATGTTACTTGCAATATAAGGCAATTGGATGCATTGGCCAGCTAGGTCTGCTCAAATAAATAATCAAGAGTGCATTAAGACTGTTGGAATGCCATGCGTTTCTTGTCAAAAGACTGCTACAACACTGTGAAGCTTTTTACTCTATTAAGCAGTAAAGTCAGCAAAACACTCTTGTAATCCCATTATATGATTATATAGAGGGTCAGCAATTCCAAGCTGCTGGCCTTATGACAGTCAAATAGTAAGATCCTGATGGCTGATCTGGATCAGATCTAACTGTGAGACTAAATTGTTTCTCACAAGGATCAGGTACCCAGAACATGAAACCATATAAGCTGTCCAAACAGCCCCAAACTTTGTACATATGCTCTTAGGGCTTCTCTAAAACTATTCTACTTGTCTGTTATGCCAAGACTATCTATGAGTATAAACAATACCCATACATTTAATTTGTTATTCTGTCAACACTACATATTCTACTTGTCCTCCCAGTCAGTTTCAATTTCTCCAAGACTTTTACATCAATCACATCACATCCATAGCAGACTTGAAGATAATATTCTTGATGAGATTGGGATATTTCTGTACCAGCAACCTGACTTGTCTCACCATTACTATATACATCCACACCATAAAAAACTTCAAAAAGGTCAAGAAAGGTCCAATACTCTCCACACACCAATTAAAGTAGAGTAGTGGTTAAATGCAGTGGCAGCAGAGATCTACATGTTCAGCTTAATGCATCTAGAATAGCCACTCAAGTTCTCTCACCAGCCCTTTGCATAGATTCTATAGATGCTCCAAGTTGTCATTGGTGATTCACTTCTAGATGAGTATATGTTCAATGTCAATAAGTGACTGCCAATGCTTCCAATGTATTCTTGGTAGAAATGGCTTTGGAAGACCACCTGAAGAAGTAGATATCTAGTTCATCCAGCCCTTGCATTTAATTGCTTCATTTGCATATGAATATTGATTGGTGCTAATGAAGAGTACCATGAGTAGTGAATACACTTTAATATCTAGCTAATTCTTGCATTTTCCTACGTTATCTTGAGGGGCTTGTTCAGTTTCAAATGCTCATGTACAACTTGGTCATCAGTATAGTAATGTTGTTCAAAAGCAAGTATATAACTCCTAGTGAAAGGCCCTTGCACTGAAAAATACCCTCTATTTTAAATATCATGATTTTTGATATAGTTTATATAATAGCCAATAGCTTGTAAACTTTGCTGAAATTGCAGGCAGCCTCCAGTATCTTAGAGAGCTCATTTGACTTGACATGTCTCATGTACAACTTGATCATTTCTGTATGGTGACTGCTGAAGAGCCAATGCATTACTCTCAGCAAAAAGCTTTTGCTCCTACAGATTCCCGTTATCTTGATTACTTTGAGTTTTTGATTAAGTCTATATTCTGGCAAATAGCATGTAAACTTTGCTGCAATTGCATACAATCTTTTGTCTATTCTCTCTATAAGGCAGTAATGTCCTTAGTGTTGGTGTTTGATAGTAAATATGTATGTAAATAATGGAGTATATCCTCTGGATCTTCAACTTTTCACAGTACAACCATCTATTGTGCCTGGAAATACCCTCTGATTGCAACAGCATCTACAATACAGATAATAATATGCTCTTTGACCTGACAGTAATTTACCAGTGTACATCTGGAAATATACAAAATGCATCCAGCAATGAATATAGGTAGCTATCAAGGATGGATTGTAATGTAGGTCCAGATTACAGAGAAACTACCATTGGATTTCTGCCATTATACTGTAAGATTGGTGGCAGATTCAGGTTGATGAAAATTAGGGGCCAGCAGAATATTCTGGTAGAGTGCTCATCTAAAGAGAATTCATCAAGTGCAATGGCAAAGGTATGGGCATACATACCTTGAAGTAGCCTTTGCTTCTTAGATATTTGCAAAGTTTGCAATTAAATAAAGTAGAACTGTAACTGCAAGAGGTACTTTATAGCTTTACAACATTCATTGAACTGCATGGGTGTCTTTAGATGGGGTGTTACTGGAATATATCTGGAGTATGAACAATGCTTTCCACTTATGATGGTGGATCCCTTACAATTTGGACCCCTTGGATTTGTGGTATTTTCTGATGTGAATGACATGAAACTGTTGACACATGCCAATATTGGCATGGTCTCTGGGTTATATGTTGCTACTGGCAAGACAGTTGACCATTTATAACATGTACACAGTAGGTGGCATGCTGGAATGATTTTGGCAAGAAGTAGCACTGAATCATCAAAGCTCCCAATAGTAATGTTGATGAAAACATGACTCTTCTGTGGCCACAATAACCCATCATTGACTAATATATGGACTACTGGACTCACATAGCTCCAAACAATATCCTTTGTATTTTTTTCCATGGTTGTAGTCTCAGTGAGTATTTAGATTGTGCTAGGCTTGGGCAGGATAGTGCTTTGAGGGAAGGTAGGTTAAAATCTATCAGTGGGCCTTCTTCTTCATAGCTATCACTCTGCAGGCCATATTCAGAAGGCAAGATTGGCCAAAGGGAATCACAAACTCATCTGACTCAGTTTGCACAAGGTGATAAGGGCAGCTAAGTGTTGTTATGACAGTGTCAAGTAGCCAGAAAACAACTTTCAATACAGCAGAGAGTGATGAATGCTCAAATATGACTTATGTGGCAAATCATTAGCTGGATCTTCAAGATGCTTGCTACGCTTTCTGCATACTTCATGGCTGAGAGGCTTGTTACAATATGTTAATAATCATGCAGGCAAGGTGTAGAGTAATCAATATTCCAGGTAGCAAAAGCAGTATCTTTGCTGCCAAAAAGGAGCTTAAGTGGCTCAGTGTCACAGCTAAAAAGTGAGCCATTTCCTGATGTTACAGCAAAGGAACACTGTACAGTCTTTGAAGCACAACAATAGTGCCCAAAGATAAAGTCCACAGCAAAGCCTATTACACAATAGGAGTGAGAAAATGTAGTGTTTATACCAATCCCTAAGATCAAAAGATATTGAAGATATCTGATGCCATTGAGTACAATGATGAAAGGTAGGCTAGCATTCAATAGGTAATAAGTAGTGTAGCATGTCATCACCTTGAGGCTGACATAGCATGAGACCATCAAGAATTTAAGGCCAAGCAAAAGGTACTTGATTGATTTCATAAGCATTATGCTGGATTCAAGCCAGCAAGGAGATGTTGGGCTGGTAGTGGTATACTATCTCAGTATCTCAAGAATAGCAGCAGCTATCAAAGGCAAAAAAATGGTGTCATGGCTACAAGCCAGTAGCCCCATCTAAGCCTGTTACAAGTGAGGCCCAAAGTTCAAAACAAGCAGCCAAGAAATTCCAGGTAGCTGGAAGAGTACCAGAAAATGGCAAGCATGCAGTGGCAGATGTACCAGTGCAGAACCTGTGGAGGAAAAGCAAAATTCCACTTAAGCCGCACTCAGTCAAAGTAGATGCAAAGAGCCTGGCAGCAATAAAAACCTATGGCTTCCTCAGGAACCCATCAAAACCAGGGCTGAAAGCACAAAACAAGTGGTAAGTAAATGTCAGATTTCTACAAGAGTACAGGTAAGGAGCAAGTAGGCCAAAGAAAGTCAAATGTTAATGAATATGTCTACATAAGCCAGACACAGGGAAGCATGAGAAAGAACTGCAGGTCTGATCAATCAGCACTATAAGCCTAGAACAGGCAAAATCCCATAATACCCAAGAAGAATTACCAGGAAAACAATTGCTGATTTGTTAAGAGCACAAAGTGAAGCCAGTTGCACAACACTCCAGTGAGGTAGAAGAATTTGCAGAGAAAGAGAGTGTGTCTACCACAGCCTCAATGCTCTCCATTGTAGACTAAGTAGAGACCCTACTGTCTGACAAAGCAACAATTTCAAGAATGAAACAGCTTATTGCAGTTTTTATTGTGTTGGCTGGAAACTTTTTTCCCAAAATATTTTTTAACTTCGACTAAGCTTTGGGTTTAAACTTCTTTTGCAAAATTATTTTTTAACTTTGATCATACTTTTGGTTTAGCAAAACCTTTTCTTGCAAAATTATTTTTTAACTCCAACTAAACTTTTGGTTTAAACCTTTTCTTGCAAAATTAATTTTAACTTTGACTAAACTTTTGGTTTAAACTTTTCTTGCAAAATTATTTTTTAACTTTGACTAAACTTTTGGTTTAGCAAAACCTTTTCTTGCAAAATTATTTTCAGAATTTATGTTTAATATTATTTAATCTAAATTTAAGTTAAAATGCAACTTAGGCGCAGATGTTTCAAACCAATTTTTTGGTCTGACAAAAATATTTTTCAACAAACCTTTTTCATCCAATATACAAACCAAATTTAAAACTTCTTGTTTGATGAAACTACTTTTTAAATTTTTTTGCAAAAAATACAAATCTAATTTAAAAAACCTTTGGCGAAAATATTTTTTAAAAACTTTTTTTTCTCAAATACAAATCTGAGTTGAAAGTTTTAGTTTAACAAAAGTAACTATATTTTTTGATGATCATATACTTGCAGGATTTGCTGATGGAGTAATTGCTCACTCAGGGTTCATCAAATGCCTATTTATAGTCAAGGCCATACATACCTTCAGAATAGCCCTTGCTTCTTAGTTGCTTGTGATGTTCCTCCTATGGTAATGGGCCCCAACAAGTTAAAACCTTACAATGGTGGCTTTTTCTGATGTGAATGCCATGCAACTGTTGACACATGCTGGTATTGGGACAGTCTCTGGGTCATACATTACCAGCTGCATGACATTTCTCCATTTGTATCAACTACCTGGCAAGTGGCATCCCAGCATGCTTTTGGCAAGAAGTAGCAGTAAATCCACAAAGCCACCACAACTGATATTGGAAAACCACATCATTTCTCTAGCTGCAGCATTTCATCATTAACTAGTAGATAGAATACTGGGCTCACTTGGTTCCATAGAGCATCTATAGCATTTTTTTCATGGCACCTATCTCATTGCATATTTGGATTTGCCAGGCTTATGTAGCCTACTATTGTGAGGTGAGATAGGCTGACAATCCATTGGTAGGCCTTCTTTTCAGGCTTATCACTCTGAAGGCCATATGCAAAGACTGATATGTTCCAAGAAGCATCACAGAAGTACCTAATGCAGTATATGCATGGGGACAAGTGTAGCTGAGCGCTGTTGAAGAAGTTTCCAAAGGCAGGGAAAATATTGAAGGTACATTGCCTATGAAAAATACTTGTGATGATTCTGTCAAAAGACCACCACAAAATGAAAGTCCCATGACTATAAGGTATTAATCCCATTAGGTCACCTTGCAAAGACTGTTAATAAGTTTTGCACACCAGATATCACAAAAAAACTTGGTCAGAACTTTTCATAACAACAATACATAAGTCCTTTTTGATTGGTCCTCTGCCAGTTCTCCCCCTTTTAGAATCCAGACATTCAATCAGTTTTCATGCTTACATATTGACTTATATATGTTGCAACTCCAGTTGTACTTCAATTGCCAATTGTGTTTACTAATGCAAATCCCTATACCCTAAACTAGCATTAAGCACAACCCTACACCAAGTACTTCTACATTTACTCCTGTTTTCTATGATTAGGTGGGACCCTGTGGCTCTGTGCCACTTTTCACTCACTGGCTCCCATACATTCTGGTCTTCAGCCTGCACTGCATGGTCTAGCACCTCATATGCCAGTCTTTGCAATAAATTCTTGCAATATTCAAGCACATTTTCTTGAGCACCACAATTGCAAAACTGCTGAACCTTGTGATATGCTAAGTAATGTTCCAGAATTCCACTGTAGATATTGTGTTAGTCTTTTGAGTTCATGATGTTGTTACTTTGGCTACTGATGGGATCTCCACTTTGACTATAATGGAGGATATCAAGGCATTGGTATATAAGTTGCTTTTCTCCACAAACTCATGTATCTTGCTGGAGTGTTGCTGGCCTGCCTGTTTCTCCAACTCTCAAGAAAAAAGCTTTTGTCTTATTGGTAAATCATGTTGGCTACAATGGGACTCAGCCCAATCTGAGCTGATGCCACTGATTGGTGTGAGCTGCAGCTTTTTTCTCCTGTTTCCCTGTCTCTGGCTTGAGTAGCCTTTTTCTCTTAACCTTAATCCTTCCTATGATGGGCTCCTCAGAAAGCTGTTGGTATTTATCACTTTCAAATCCTTTACTGCTACCTTGACTGAGTGACTTGTTTATTGATCAAATTTTCTCCTTATTTAATGCTGCACTGGTGCATCTGCTTTTGCAAGCTTGTCCCTTGTGGGCACTCTCCAAGCAACCTGGCACTTCTTTGTCATTGTTTGGATGTTCCAGCCCTGCTTGTGACAGGCTCCTGAGTAAGCTGAAGGCTTTTATTACTATTAAATCCTTCACTGTTACTGTGACTTGGCACCTCCTGCATTGACCTATATTTTCTTCTTGATTAATGTTGCACTGATGAAACAGACCCTTACTGGCACTCTCCTGGCTATCAGATGTTTAATTACTGCTTTTTGGAGCTTTCCGTTGTGCCAATGCCAAGCTTTGGAGGAAGCTGCTGGCTTTTAGCCATGTCACCCTTCTTCTGCCTCAGGTAGTTTCTGCTAATATTGAGATACCATCATGGTATACCAATGCTGGCCCAAATTTGTTTGCTTGCTTGAGTGCAGCACTCATGGAGCAGATTAAGTATACACTGCTTGGCCTTGAGTTCCTGATGGTCCCATGGTGAGCTGGCATTGAGGTGATGCAGTGCTAGACTTCTAACAGCCTCATGAATATTAGCCCACTCTTCATCATTGCACTCAAAGACTCCACACATTGTCAATGTCTTTTAATACTAAGACTTTGGAATGAACACCACAGTGTTTCCCTCCCATACTGTGATAGGTGTCTATGTGGGCTTTATCTTGTGACACTTTAATTGTGCTTCAAAGTCTGTACAGTGTTCCTTTGCTGTTGCATCAGGAAACAGCTCAATTCTTGGATGTGCCATCAAGCTACTTGTGTTCCTTCTTTGCAGCAAAAATACTGTATTCCCTCCCTGGGATATTGATGTCTCTACACAAATCCACAGCTCCTCCTACTTCTGGACTATTTCCCGATTCCTCTGGGCCATCAAATCTTTTTTATCAACCACTGTACCTAATTGCCTCATCAATACTCTGGTATATCATGAAACATACTTGTTAATACAATATGTGGTGATGTTATGATAGTCACCTGCTTGTCTTCAACCAAAGGTACTGCATTTGTACCCTCTCATCTGCCAGAGCATTTAAGGTCAGCTTGCAACTCAACAGAGATTTCTAACTGTCTACTTTGCCAAGAGCCTGAGGAGTCTGCATGAGTTACCTTCAGTGGGCACACTTTCAACATGGCATTTTTTGGATGTGGTTCTGTTTGTTGCACTGATTGTCAACAAAAGTTGTTGTTCAACCATTCCTCTCCTGCTGTCAACAGTGGGGCTTAGTTGAGGTGCTGATGACCTTGCTTTACTTTTTAACAGCATATATGTGGAAGTGAGTCAATCCAAAGGGAAAGTAGAGCTACATATATATGTGTATGTGGTGCCCCAACTATATTGATAATGCTTACTATGGTGGGTCATCATTGGATCTTATCTTCAAGTAGGTGCAATTTCTCTCATACAAGACTGTCTTAAATTTACATGAGTTTGACAAAAAGTGATACAATAGTGCAATGTTGTTGAGTGCTAAAATATTTGCCCCATGAAGATGACTGGTTTGATTCAATGCCATAGGAGGAGAAAAATAGATCATATAGCTATTTTAGCAAGCCTTTCAGCCATTAAGCATGCAGACAGCTTTGCTGGAGTTACAAGGATCACAGCTAATATTTTGCCACATAAGTCATATTTGGCCATTCATCAGTCACTACTCTAGTAACAGTATCTTGCTGGCCACTTGCTACTTCTATATTAGTACCTAGCTGTACTTGTCACCTTGCTCAAACTTAGTGAGGTGAGTTTGCAATGCCTTTAATATTACCTCAGCCTTCTGAATATGGCACACAGAGTGACAGCTTTGCTGAGGAAGGCTCACTGATGGATTGCAAACCTACCTTCCCTAACAGCAGCACACTGCATAGGCCTGGCCATATCCCAATATTCAATGAGATAACACCCATAGAAAAAAAGCCAAGAATATCTGATGAAGCATATTAAGCCCAGTAATCCATGTACTAGTAAGCTATGAGAAGTTGTGGCTAGTGTGGTAGTATGTTTCCTCAAAAATTAGTTATGGAGTTTTGAGGATTTATTACCATTTCATTTCCAAAATCATTTTGAGTTGCTTCTTACAACAAACATTGTACAAATGAACAACTGGCATGAGGCTGGCAGCATATGACCAAAAGACCATTCTAATTCCATGATGGTATTGCTGTTGAATGTGTGAGATCCAGGGTATTTACTCCATAATTTACACACATTATTATTATCAAAACACCAGCACTAAGAACATCATCTTATAATGAGTTCAATGCTGGAGCTTGACCATGCTGAAACACTCCAGACAATGTTACCAAACTGGCCTGAAGTGTCAGGCACTGACACATTCTTGTACCCATCAAAGGCTCCTATGTTGGTGTTGTTTCCAGCAGGCCATTGTCAGTTAGCTGCCCACAAGGAAATTGCTGATGGTCATGTGTAAAAGCACATTCCATGGTTGTGTAAAAGTACTGCCTAACCCTAACTGTCAAAGATAGGTGCAGTGATCAACATCTAATAAATAAAAGAAAGTGCTACCAGTAGAAGTGAAGATCTATCAACAAAGGATTGACTTCCCTTACTGATCAGGAGAGCTATAATCACTATGAAAAGAGACAACTAGAAGTACTGCCAATGGTAATAGATACTATGCAGAGGAATCTCAGCCTGCAGGAATGCAAGAAGAAAGGTCTTTATTTCAACTGTACTCTGCATGGGCACATCTCAAAGTACTCCCCTCAGGGAAAAAAAGGACATCAGTAGGCAGTAACCTTCAATCAAATTGAAGCCCAAGAGTGTGTTGAAGTCAAGGGTGAGCATGAAGAAGACTGCAAGCTCCCCTTCCATATGACAGAAATATACTTATCCCAAATAACCTCCAGCTCAGAAAAACCATAATATTTGAATGGAGTAATCCATGGGGTACCTACTAAGATTATGGTTGACTTAGAGGCATCACACAAGTAAATATCAGAACAAGTTACCTGAATGTTGGAATCAATTGGGAAACTACTTAATCAGCTTCAATCTCAACAGCTGGTGGGAACGCTCACATCAGCAACCATATTACTAAGCCAGAAAGTACAAAGATAAAATACTATTATGAAGACCTATGAACCTACCTTTTTGCAAACTGCAAATATGACCTGGTACTAGTAAAAGCATGGCCATTAACTTGTAGTCCTTTAATCAATGGGATAACTCATGCCACTCAGATCAAAATAGTCAACCAGACCTATGAGCTACTACCTACCAGGCAAGGATTCATCTACTCCAATTCTCCAGAAAGTACAGGCTCAGCTTAGAGAAGACTTGAATGTGTTTCCAGTGGAGCTTGTGAGTCTACCACCATTCAGAGGTGTGGATCATGCCATTGACATAGGAGATAGCCCATCAGTGAATATGATACCTTGCAGGATGAGTCTATTAGAATTGAAAGAGATCAAGAGACAAATTGAACTACAATTGGAGCATGTATACATCAGGCCCAGCAAGTCACCTTTGGGAGCACAAGTGCTTTTTGTGAGGAAGAAGGACAGATCACTCAGGATGTGCATTGACTACAGAGCCCTTAGCTCAGTTAATGTGAATAATCAGTACCCCATCCCTTGGACCAACTTCACCAAGCCACCATATTCAGCATGTTTGACCGCATGTCAGGATACAATCAGATAAGGGTGAAACCAGAAAATATCACCCAGACATCATTCAGGACCAGATATGGACAGTATAAGTGCTTGATTATCAGTTTTGGCCACACCAATGCTCCTGCAACATTCATATCATTGATTCAAACCATTTTTCAGAAGTACTTAGAGTGGCTTGTGGTAATCTACCAAGAAGGCAAGTTGATTTACAGCATGACAGAAGAGGACCACTTAATGCACATTAAAAGGTCTTGAAGAAGCTGAGAGAGCAAGCTATATGGCAATCTAGCAAAGTGGCAGTGTGTTGAGGAACATCCTGAGTATCTTGGAAACATATTGATTAGCACAGCAGTGATTTACTCAATATTGAAATAATTAGGAGTCCACCTAACTGTGAGTCTATTAAGAACTAGCATGTTGTTAAATGACATATCTCCAAGTAATAACTTAGAAATAAGCTTGTAATATAATTACTATCTATTAGGAATTGTTGAAGAATAGCACTTCAGGAAAATCAGGAACCTATTGATATTGGCTAAACTTCACACATGTACTCCTGAGATTCCCCTGACAATGACCAAAATAGTCATATTTATATAGTTTGCAATTAGTACACAAGTGGTTTTGCAACTCAATGAATCAAATAGTGAATATCCTGTAAATTTTCTAATTCTCCAGTTCACTTCTAATACAACTCATTAATATTTCAACACTAAACTCTCTATTCCTACACTACTCTTTATCAAGACCTGTACCAGTGGTATGAGTGGACTACTATAATGCCATGCATTCTTGTAACATGTCACACACCTTAGTTTCAAGAGTCATATGCTTGTGTTCAGTGTTTCTGCCTCCATTTACATTATGCACAACACTTATCTCAAATCAATAGCAAAAATGAACTTTCTCCAGCATAGTAGGTGAAATAATGCTACAAGTCTTGATATACAAGTTCTAGAGGAATAGGGGGTTTAGCTGGAATTGTATTCACCAAGAGTTAAACCAATATTTATTGAAGTTCCAGCAGCTCCTGATATTGATTTAGCTTGATCTATTGCTGACTAATTGTATTTCCTAATGTAGGTTGTGGCTGATGACTCATTTAGTTGCATCATCAACACCCAATTAGATCTTACTCAATACAACTATTTCTTTCTGATCAGGATCTGATGATCCAAATTACTGATAGTATAGAAATACTAATATACCAATAGGCTAAAATATAACTAATTGATTTTACTAAAACTTGATATAGCTTGAACATTCAGAAAATAAATTATTACATTCTTCCACACCAAAGCTGGAAGGGCTCTTCTGAATCTCTTTTCTTTTGGTTCCAGTATTGTGATGGCTTAGCTTTGTCAGTAAGTCTTGCAAGCTTGAGCCTGTAGGTATGAACTAGATCTTCATGGATATTTCCTTGATTGTCTTCTAACTAGTAAGTTGCAAATGAACACTGTTCAGATGATTTTGAATCATCCTTTTCATTGTGGCTCTTAGTTCTTGCAAGTGTTATTTCTTGGCAATAGAAAGTTCTCAACTGTCATAGTCTCTGGTGACATAGTCATATCAACTCTGTGCTGCATCTCTTCTGCACTTTGAGGGATTTTGGCCTCTGCCTCATGACATACTTGTTCCAGTTGTTGGTTTCTACTAGACTGACTGAGCTCATCCACCAAGTTTCAGTGAGTTTTGGCTGTGTTAGATATCATGAAATTCTGGGCTCACATCCATACACTGGGTAAAATGGCAATTGTTAGGTAGTGCTGTGCACTCTAACTCTGCAGGCAAACAGTCCTTGGTCAAGATTTTCACCCCATTTACCTCCAGCTTCATTTTTATGCTTAACCAGCACTTTCTAAATAATCCTTTGAACTGCTCAGTGACCAAAGTACTATTGTGACATGCCAAAGTTTTTAGATGCTTGATCAGCTGCATTTGCAGGTAGGCTTTCAATGGACTTGTCATAAAGCTTGCTCCTCTGTCAGACAAAATTTCCACTGGGCATCCAAACTCCATCAGGATCTCAGAGTAGATGAAACTTGCAACTTGTTGCTCACTGGCTACTGGTGAAGTTCTAGCCATTAGCAACTTGGTAGAGTGGTTAATTTCTACTAAAGTCCGCCAATTGCTTGTTTTAGTAGTGGGCAGTCTTTCAATAAAGTGATTTTTCTATCTCTCAAATAGTCTTGCAGGTTCCAAGGGAAAGAGTTCAGCAATTATCTGTGGTTGAACTGAGGTGATTTGGCAACTTGGGCATGCTTGTACCAGCTACTCAATATCTTGTTTCATTCTGGGCTGCCATGCACTAGCTTTTACTAGGCTACAGATTTCTTGAATTGCAGGGTGTCCATATCATTGTGTAGCTTGTGTGCTAAGTCTAGATGAGCAACATAGGGGCAATAGTCAAAAGGGCCTCCATCAACAACTTGGTAGAGTGTTCCATCCTGTGCTACAAATTTACTAGCTTCATCCTTTAAGATTGTATTGATATCTTCATCTACCACATTAGGAATGGCTTAGTCCTCCAATTACTTTGGCAACAGGCTTGGCCAATCTGATTCATGTACCAGGTTGAGTTGTGCAACTTTTAATATTGATAAGGTGTTGGCACTTGTTTTATTTTCCCAGGGAAGTACACAACCTCCAGGTCAAGTTATTGAATGCATTCCAGCCATCCTGTTATTCTTCTGGATAGTTCTCTCTGAGTAATGCATACTAGAGTATGGCATGAGCAGGCTTTGCATTTGGCACAGTGCAAGTAACTCTTTAATGTGATATCTCCATTTATTCAGGTTGTGTATTGTGACAAGAATCTCCTTCTCATGCACAGGAGAGTTTTGTGCTGCTGGATTCAGTTACTTGATTTCAAAAGCAGCTGGTTATTCCTCTGCCTCAGGTTCCTGGTTAAGTACTCCACCAATGGCACAATTTGAAGTGTATGTGCAGAGAGTGAACTCTAATCTAAAGTCAGATATTCCTAGGCTAAGCAGCTTGACAAGGTCATTCTTCAGCATCTGAAATGCAGTCTCACAGGCTATGTCCCACTTCAAAATGTTTTGTTTCTTGAGGATATCAGTCATATGGGCTGTAATACTTGCAAAGGACTTGACAAACCTCCAATAAAAAAAAACCATTCCAAGATATGATATGAGCTCTGAAATGCTGTAGAGCTGCTTCAGATTGTTGATAACTTCCACTTGCTTGGGGTCCAAGGTCACACCTGTGCTAGTACTATGTGTCTCATATACTCAATGTGTTCATTGAAGAACTAACACTTTGCTAGCTTGCCATTTAGCTTGTTCACTGTTTGATTCTTTAAGACCAATTTGATGTGCATCAAGTGGGCCTCCTCTGTCTTGCTGTGTATTATTATGTCATCTAGGAATATTACCACAAACTTGCCTAAGTGTTATGATCTGCCGCTTGAATATTTAAGTTAGATCAGTTTTTAGTCAAATCAATTAGTATATGCTTAGGTTATCAGTATATCAGTATTATTTATCAAATCAGTAGCATTGGTCAGCAAATGAACCAGCAGATCCTTATCAGAGAGAAATAGACATATCAAGTAAGATCTTATTGGGTGATGAGGATGCAATCAAATGAGTCATCAGCCACATCCTACATTAGGAAATACAATTAGGCAGGAATTGATCAGGCAAAATGTATATAAGGAGCTGCTGGAACCTCAATAAATATCAGTTCAAGTTTTAGTGAATACAATACTAGCTAAACTCCCTATTCCTCTACAACTCTTATACCAAGACTTGTAACATTGGTAGCAGCAATAACCAGAGACCTTCCTCCTGAAGAAAGAAGAAGCCTTTCTCAAGATATCCAAAAATCAAGAATGGAAGAATGCTATGCAGCAAATCCTGGCCCAGCAGCAACAGGTACTCCAGATTCTTAGCCAGCAACAACAAGTAATGACTACCACAGCCAAAAGCCAGCAAAACCCTATCAAGAGCAACTTCAGTGTGAAAGTCAACAAGTACCATGGTAGAGTCAATGAAAACTGAGGAACTTGGCTCTTCCAGATTGAAGAAGCTGTTGAAATATTGGACTATTTGGTATCATTCAGCAGCTAAAAATTTACTTAACAATTCTAGGCTAGTCTTAGTCACTGTAGGACTCATTTACTGCCTTAACTTTGCCACTTTCTCTAGATATATGATCTTATGATTATTCCCCTATAGTCAGGATCAAATTAGCACTATTACCAAACATTATGTACTAACCCTGAAACTGTTACAGAATGCTCCTGAATATTGAGAAACCCTCCCTACTTAGTGTTGCAGCTGTATTACTTCTACAAAGGTATATATACTGAACTTCTTTATGAATAAACAACAGTTCAGCTATTATCACTATTTCTTGATAAGTTCCTTATATCCAAATCACTTCTTAAAATTGCAACAGAAGCTTCAAGGCTAAGGGAATTACTCCAGAAAGCAAGTAACATAATGCAGCCTCTTACCTGGCAGACGCAGCTTTACAGTGGTACCATAACATGATCAGTTAAGCCACCATGATGGGATGCTCTACAATCTATCTATGGTATAGGTTTGTGTCAGAAACTCAGGATGCCTTTGGGCCCTGACACCAACAGACACTGCTAAGAAGAAAGTTGAAGACACTCAGACAGAAAGGAATGGTCCAAGAGTACATCTATGAATATAGATGACTAATTGAGCAAAATGAAAGAATGGACCCTCTGGATCAAGTGGAATACTTTATTGATTGGTTGAAAGAAAAAACTTGTAAGGAAGTGAATTATTAAATATCTCAGACTATTGAAGAAGTCATCAAGATTGCCATTGACTATGACTCAGCTATGTTTAGAGTGGGAAGCCCACAATGACTAATCAAAGAGGCCACAATCACTATGAAAGAAGACAATCAGAAGCAGTGCCAATGGAAATAGATGCTATACAGAAGAATCCTACCTCAGAAGAATGTAAGAAGAAAGAACTTTGCTTTAATTGCCACCAGCAGGGACATATTGCAAAGTACTGCCCTCAGAGAAGAATTGGACCCCAGCCATTAAGAACCTATGAGTATATTGATGCTCTGGAGCAAAGTAATATGGAGGCTGCACTTGAAGAAGACTCAGAACTCACCTTCCATATGACAGAAGAGTACATTTCCCTGATGACCTCAAACTCAGGAAAGCTATTATACTTGGATGGAGTAATCCATGGAGTACCTGCCAAAATCATGATTGACTCAGCAGCATTGCATGAGTACATGTCAGAGCAATTTGCTTTGAAAGCTGGAATCAACTTGGAACCCACCAAATCAACTTCAGTCTCAACAACTGATGGGAACTCTCACATAATCATCCGTATTACTCAGCCAGTAAGGATGGAGATCAATGACTATGAAGAAGATCTACAGGCCTATATATCTGGGAGCTGCAAGTTTGACCTTGTACCTGGGAAAACCTGGCTATTTTGTTGTAATCCATCAATCAACTGGAGAACCCATGCTACTCAGATACACAAGGACAACAAGACCTACGGGCTATTACCTGCTAGACTGGATTTTAACTTGGTCAACTCCAGTGTGCGGGAAACAAGTGAGCTTAGCAAGACACAGTTCTGTAGAGCACTAAGAAAAGGCACCCATATGTTCCTTATGGCAGTTTTACTGGAGGATTCCTCTACACCAGTACCCCAAAAGGTCCAGACTCTTTTGAAGGAATATTCAGATGTATTTCCAGACAAACTTGTAAGCCTACCACCTGTCAGAGATGTAGATCATGCCATTAACAGGAGATAGCCCCCTAGTGAGTGAGACACCTTGCAGAATGAGTCCATTGGAGTTGGAAGAGATAAAGAGACAAATAGATCAGTTACTGGAGCAAGGATATATCAGACCCAGCAAGTCACCTTGGGGGGCACCAGTTCTTTTTGTGGAGAAGAAGAATGGAGCTCCTAGGATGTGTATTGACTACAGAGCCCTCAACTCAGTTACTGTGAAGAATAAGTACCCCATACCTTGGATTGATGAGCTTTTGGACCAACTCAATGGAGCCACTATATTCAGCAAGATTGACCTCATGTCAGGATACAACCAGATTAGGGTGAAGCCAGAAGACATCCGTAAGACAGCATTCAGGACCAGATATGGACATTACAAGTACTTAGTAATGAGTTTTGGCCTCACCAATGCCCCTGCAACATTCATGACACTGATGCAGACCATCTTCCAGGAGTACTTAGACAAGTTTGTGATAATCTACCTGGATGTCATATTGTTATACAGCAAGACAGAAGAGGATCACGTGGTGCACATTGAAAAGGTCTTGAAGAAGCTAAGAGAGAACAAGCATTATGGCAAGCTAGACAAGTGTGAATTCTTCAAGGAACACATTGAATACCTGGGACACATAGTGACTAGCACAGGAGTGACCTTAGACCCTCAGAAGGTTGAAGCTATCAAGAACCTGAAGCAGCCCCATAGCATATCAGAGCTCAGATCATTCCTTGGAATGGTTTCCCATTATTGGAGATTTGTCAAGTCCTTTGCAAGTATTGCAGCCCCTTTAACTAATATCCTCAAGAAAGACAACACCTATAAGTGGGACATAGCTTGTGAGACTGCCTTTCAGATGCTCAAGAATGAACTTGCTAAACTACCAAGCTTAAGAATACCTGCCTTCAGAAAAGAGTTTACTCTGTGCATGGATGCTTCAGATTATGCAATTGGTGGAGTGTTGAGTCTAGAACACAAGGGAAGAACTACCCTGTTGCCTTTGAATCCAAGAAACTGAACTTAGCAGAACAAAACCATCTGGTACATGAGAAGGAGATGCCGGCTATAAAACACTGTCTGAAGACATGGTAATGCTATATTGAAGGAGTCAAATGCACTGTAAAGACTGATCATGCCTCCCTCAAGTGTATGTTTACTCAGAAAGTACTCACTAGAAGAATGACAAGATGGAGTGAATACATTCAGCAATTTGACTTAGAGACTGTCTACTGCCCTGGAAAAAACAACACCATTGCTGATGCCTTATCAAGATAAGAACAAGTGGCATAACTCAACTTGGTGCATGAATCAGATTGACCTAGCCTATTACCAAAGTACTTGGAGGACCAAGCCATTCCTAATGAGGTGGATGAAGATAACAAGAAGATAATCTGTGATGAAGCCAGCAAATTTGTAGTACAGGATGAAACACTATATCAAATTGTTGATGGAAGCCCTGTTGCCTATTGCCCTTATGTTTCAGAAGATTCAGTACTTTCTGGAGAACTTGGGTAGAGGAATTGTATTGTATTACCACCAAGAGAAATATCAGTGTACCATTCCTAAGTGCTCTAAATAACTGTCTCCTGATAAGTCCCCATGTGTCCACACATAGGAACTGAACAAGCTAAATTCCAATCTGGTAGATAGCAGGTTATTGTTGCAATTTAAGAAGTGATTTGGATATAAGGAACTTATCAAGAAATAGTGATAATAGTTGAACTGTTGTTTATTCATAAAGAAGCTCAGTATTTATACCTTTGTAGAAGTAATACAGCTGCAACACTAAGTAGGGAGGGTTTCTCAATATTCAGGAGCATTCTGTAACAGTTTCAGGGTTAGTACATAATGTTTGGTAATAGTGCTAATTTGATCCTGACTATAGGGGAATAATCATAAGATCATATATCTGGAGAAAGTGGCGAAGTAAAGGCAGTAAATGAGTCCTACAGTGACTAAGACTAGCCTAGAATTGTTAAGTAAATTTTTAGCTGCTGAATGATACCAAATAGTCCAATATTTCAACACTCCCCCTCAACTAAATAATTTCTTAATCCCAATTTCTCTCTAAGGATCTCAAACTGTGGCCTAGCTAGTGGTTTTGTCAATATGTCTGCCACCATTTTGTCAGTTGGGCAGTAAACCAGCTCTACTAAGTTATTTTCTACAGCTTCCCTCACAAAGTGATGCTGTATATCAATGTGCTTAGTTCTGGCATGATTAGTAGGATTTCTAGCTAATGAAATACAACTTTGATTATCCTTGTAAATACATGTTGGTTCACCTGAATTAAAACCTAAGTCTTTGAATAATTTTTGTAGCCATATAGCCTCCTTAGTTGCTTGACATGCAGCCATATATTCGGCTTCAGTTGTAGATAGTGCCACAGTTGGTTGTTTCTTGCAATTCCAAGTAATAGCTGCACCAGCATAAAGAAATACATAGCCTGTGGTAGAGCGTCTGTCAATCAGATCTCTACCCCAATCTGAATCACTATAACCATCAAATTTTCGCCTATTAGCTGCTCCAGAGTATTCCAGTACCATATTTATGGTACCTTGTAGATATCTGAAAATCCGCTTAACTGCTGCAATTTGATCTGATCCATAATTCTGCATGAATTGACTGACTATTCCAACTGCTACTGCAATATCTGGACGTGTAGACACCATCAAGTACATTAGGCTACCGACCATTGATTGATAGGGAAAGTTTTGGTCCATATTTGAGCCGTTTTCATCCATAACTGGCTGAGATTTGCTTAATTTCAGGTTATTGTCCATAGGGGTTGCTGCAGGTTTGCAATTTTCCATTTTGAAGCGTCTAAGAATGTCCCTGATGTACTTAGACTGATTCAGCACAATTTTCTGCGTAGGTATGTCAAATTTGACCTCAATTCCAAGAAAATAGCTCAATTTTCCAAGATCTTTCATCTCAAACTTGCTGAAGAGATCTGATTTCGTCTGTTTAAGTGCCTCTTGATCACTTGTAGCTATAATTAGGTCGTCCACATAAAGAACTAGGATGATCACACCCTTTTTGAGCTGTTTCACATATATACTGTGATCTGCAGTGCTACGAGAGAACCCAATTTCCTCTAGATATGTGTCAATCTTGTTATACCATGCTCTGGGTGCCTGCTTAAGTCCATACAACGATTTTCTAAGTTTGCACACCTTATGGGGGCTTTTTGGATCGGTAAAACCTTCTGGTTGCTCCATATATATAGTTTCTTGCAAATCCCCATTTAGAAAGGCTGTTTTGACGTCCATTTGGTGTAGATCTAGACTGTGTACAGCTGCCAGGGCTAGAACTGTCCTAATAGAGTTAAACTTGGCAACCGGAGCAAATGTTTCCTTAAAGTCTAGTCCCTGGATCTGGGAATAGCCTTTAGCTACCAATCTAGCCTTGTACTTATCAACGGCACCATTTGAGGTTATCTTGATCTTATAGACCCATCTACATCCTATTGGCTTTCTCCCATTTGGTAAATCTACCAGTTCCCACGTTTTTGCCTTGATCAGTGATTGGTACTCCTCCTGCATGGCTTGTTGCCACTTAGTAGCATCTGGACCTTGCATTGCCTGTTCCAGATTCTGAGGTTCGGCACATAAGGCAAGATAAGCTTCTTCATGATCATTGGATGTCTGCCACCAGGATCCAGGGGCATTTCTTATTCTGGTAGATCTCCTAACTGGGATAATCTGTTCTGATCTGGAACTGGTAGAAGTATCTTCCATCTCTGGCTGGATTTGGTACGTATCTTCTTCATTTGTGTTGATTGCATCATCAGGCAGCTGGCCAATGATTTCTGTGGCTTTCTGATCTGAATTCTCCTCAAATACAACATCCCTGCTCTTGATCAGCTTCTGAATTTCGCCATCATACACTCTATACCCTTTAGTACCTTCACAATACCCAAGAAAGATCCCTTTTCTACTCTTTGGTTCCAACTTTGAGCGTTTTTTGTCAGGGATGTGATAAAAAACATCACTGCCAAAGATCCTGAGGTGCTGGAGATCTGGTTTTTTGCCTGTATATGCTTCAAAGGGTGTAGAATCACGTAGTGCTGTTGTTGGGCATCTGTTCTTGATGTATACAGCGGTAGCAACAGATTCAGCCCAAAACTTGTAGTCCATTCCCTTATCATGTAGCATAGATCTTCCCATCTCTACTATTGTTCTGTTTGCACGTTCTGCTACTCCATTTTGCTGTGGAGTATGAGGAACTGTGGTCTGTTGAAGTATACCAGTAGACAAGCAGTATTTTGCAAACTCCTTTGAGCAGTATTCTCCTCCATTGTCACTTCGTAGTACCTTCAATTTACACCCAGTTTGTGTTTCTGCCATGTTCTTGAAGTGCTTAAACGTCTCTAAAGCTTCATCCTTTGTTTTGAGGAAGTACACCCATGTATATCTTGTCTTGTCATCAATAAACGTCATAAAGTATCTCTTGGCTCCAAAGGACAGTGTTCTCATGGGGCCACATATGTCTGAGTGTACAATAGCCAATATTTCGGTGGTATTGATGCCTTCTGAGCTCTTGAAACGTTGCCTAGCTTGTTTGCCATATGAACATCCTTTACAAACATTCAATTTGATCGGAATTGAGTATTTTAGGCCCAAAACAAGCTGATTTTTCACCAATTGGCTCATTTTCTGTTCCCCTATGTGTCCTAGCCTCCTATGCCACGTCTCCCAGTTGGTTTCATCGGTTTCAGCAATGTTGACATACTCAGGTACAATGATCTTGCATTGTAACTTGTATATATTGTGATCTCTGATTCCCGAAGCTAATTTTTGTCCATTTTCACTCAATATTGAGCAGCTCAGCTTAGTAAAAACGAATTTCAGTCCCTGAGTAGTTGCTTTACTGACTGAGAGTAGGTTCTTAGCTATTCCAGGTACATAGAGTACGTCAGTCAGTTTTGCTGTTGTTGCCCCTGAGTTATCACTCATATTTAGTTGTATGGACCCACTGGCGGTAGCTTCCAATGCAGAGTTATCTCCCAGATAAACCTTTCTTACGGGAATAGTCTTTAAGTTGCTGAACCAATCCTTTATACCACAAATATGCTGTGATGCTCCAGAGTCAATATACCATTCATTACTTCGGTTACTTGCACTCTCTTGTACAGTGACAAATAGCTGTTCATCAGTAGTTATATGGTTTGCCTGCTCTAGTTTCTGTTTTTCGTCTGCTTGTTTCTTCTTGCATTCTCTTGCCCAGTGTCCTGGCTTCTTACAGTAGTTACAGCAGCCAGGTTTTCTTCGGTTTTGTTGCTTTCCCTTCTTTTCTGTATGCCTTTCTGAACTGAATAAAGCATTATCTTCAATTTTCTCTGCTTGGTCATTACGTCTGAGTTCTTCATGGAGAAGTCTTCCTTTGACATAGTCTAAAGTCAAGTTGTCTTCTCTGCTTTCAAAAGAAAGTATGAGTGGCTCATACTCGTCTGGTAGGCTGCAAAGCAGACAGAGTATCTTTTCTTCATCATCTACACCAGCATTAATACTGTAAAGTTCTTCTGCAAGTGTCTCCATTCTGGTAATGAGTTGTAGCATGTCATCATCTGGCTTTTTTCTCATGTTGAAGAACTTTCGTTTCAAATAAAGCTTGCTTGATACTGACTTTGCTCTAAAGATCTTCTCCAAGGATTCCCATGCTGCTTTGGCAGTATTTGAGGCATGGATTTGTCCAATGAAGGAGTCTTGCACATTGATGCATATTGCATTGAAGGCCTTTCTCTCCTTCTCTTGAAACTTCTCCACATCTTCTGCTGTTCCTTTGGGCTCAACTTCCTTTCCTGTTACTATATTCCAAAGCTTTCTTTCCTCAAGGTGGATCTGCATCTTGATTCTCCAAAGTCTGTAGTTCTTCCCATCAAACCTCTCCTTTACAGGGAAGATGTTGGTATTGCTTTGTTTGCTGGTAGAAGTCATCTTTAGAATAGATTAAGGCAATCGGGGCTCATAACCTGTTGCAATTTAAGAAGTGATTTGGATATAAGGAACTTATCAAGAAATAGTGATAATAGTTGAACTGTTGTTTATTCATAAAGAAGCTCAGTATTTATACCTTTGTAGAAGTAATACAGCTGCAACACTAAGTAGGGAGGGTTTCTCAATATTCAGGAGCATTCTGTAACAGTTTCAGGGTTAGTACATAATGTTTGGTAATAGTGCTAATTTGATCCTGACTATAGGGGAATAATCATAAGATCATATATCTGGAGAAAGTGGCGAAGTAAAGGCAGTAAATGAGTCCTACAGTGACTAAGACTAGCCTAGAATTGTTAAGTAAATTTTTAGCTGCTGAATGATACCAAATAGTCCAATATTTCAACAGTTATAGGTCTGGTTGCCTCTTTAGATATGAGTGGAATAAATTCTCCCATTGATTGATGGATTAAAGCTGTATAGCTATGTTTTTCAAGTATCAGGTCAAGTCTGTAGTTTCCAAATATGTAGGCTTGTAGGTCTTCTTCAAAGTCATTCATATTCATTCTTACTGGCTGAATAATACATTTGATTATGTAAGAGTTCCTATCAGTTGTTAAAACTGCAGCTGATTTGGTGGTTTCCAAGTTGAACTCAGCTTTCAAGGCACATTGCTCCAATATGTTCTTCTGTGATGCAGCTGAGTTATTAATGATTTTGGCAGGTATTCCATCAATTACTCCCTCAAGTATAATGGTGTTTCTGAGTTTGAGGTCATCTGGGATAGGTATTCTTCTGACACATCAAATGTGAGTTTGGAGTCTTCTTCAAATTCATCCTCCACTTTACTATGTTCTGTTGCAACTTAAGTATTCATTTGTACATAAGGAGCATATCAGCAAATAGTGAAAAAAGTTGACCTGCTGTTTATTCATAAAGAAGCTCAGTATCTATACCTTTGTAGAAGTAACACAGCTGCAACACTACATCAGGAGAGTTTCTCAACATTCAGGAGCATTCTGTAACAGTTTTAGGGTTAGTACATCATGGTTGGTAAAACTGCTAATTTGATTTTGATAATAGGGAATAATCATAGATCATAGACCTGAATAAAGTGGCAAAGTTAGGGCTGTAAGATAATTGCACAGTGACCAACACTAGTCCAGAATTGTTAAGTAAACTTTTAGCTGCTGAATGATACTAAATATTCCAATATTTCATACTCACCCTCAACTAAATAATTGCTTGATCTCAGTTCTTCTCAGAGTTTCATAAACTGTTGCCTAGTTAATGGTTTGGTCAATATATATGCCTCTATTTTAATAGTTGGGCAGTAAATTAACTCTACTAAGTTAGTTTCTACAGCTCCCCTCACAAAGTATGTTGTATATTAATTTGCTAAGTTCTGGCAGGATTAGTAGGATTTTTAGCTTATGAAATAAAGCTTTGATTATCCTTGTAGATACATGTTGGTACATGTGAATTAAAATCTAAGTCTTTGAATAATCTTGTAGCAGTAGAGCCTCCTTAGCTGTGTGTCAGGCAGCCATAGAATCAGCTTCAATTATAGCCAGGGATACAGCTGGTTATTTCTTGCAACTCCAAATTATAGCTGCTTCAGCATAAAGAAATACATACCCGGTGGTAGAGTGTCTGTCAATCAGATTCTTACTCCAATCTGAATCACTATAACCATCAAATCTTGCCTATCAGTTGCTCTAAAGTATTCAAGTACCATATTTATGGTACCTTGGAGATATCTGTAAATCAGATTAACTGCTGTAACTTGATCTGATCCACAATTATACTTGAATTGACTTACTATCCCAACTGCCACTACATTGTCTGCATTTGGAAATACCATCAAGTACATCAGGCTACCAACCATTGATATATGGGCAAGGTTTGGAACATATTAGAGCCATTTCCACCGTCAACTAGCAGAAATTTGTTCAATTACCAATGATTGCCCATTGGGGCCACTGCAGGTTTGCAATTCCCATATTGAAGCAACTGAGAATGCTCCTGATATATTTGGACTAATTCAGGACAATTTTCTGCATGGGTATGTCAAACTTTACCTCAATTTTGAGAAAATAGCTCAGCTTTCCATGATCTGCCATCTCTAACTTGCTGAAGAGATCTGATTTGTCTGCTTAAGTGGCTCCTGGTCACTTCTGATTATTTTTATTTTGTCCATATAAAGATCCAGGATGACCACACCCTTTGTGGGTTGTATTGCATATACACTGTGATCTGCAGTGCTAGGAATGAGCTCAACTTCCTCCAGGTATGTGCCAATCTTGCTAAACCATGCTCTAGGTGCCTGCTTAAGCCCATACAGAAATTCCCTAAGTCTACATACCTTAATGGTGCCTTTTGGATTGGTAAAACTGTGTGATTGCTCCATATCTATAGTTTCATGCAAATCCCCATATAGAGAGGCTGCTTTGACTTTCATATAGTGTAGATCCAGACTAGGTACAGCTGCCAAGCCTAGAACTGTCCTAATGAAGTTAACTTGGCAATGGGAGAAAATGCTTTCCTAAAGTCTAATCCCTAGATTGGCAAATAGCCATTAGCCACCAATCTAGCCTTATATTCATCAATGGTACCCTTTGAGGTAATCTGGCTCTTGTATGCATAGTAGCACCTGGACTTTGCATTGCCTGTTCCTGATTCTGAGGTATGGTACACAAGGCAGGATAAGCTTCTGCATGATCCTTCAATGTCTGCCACCAGGATCCAAGGGCACTTCTTATTCTGGTAGATCTCCTAACCAGGATAATCTGCTCTGATCTGGAACTGGTATAATTATCTACTGTATCTGGTTGAATTAGATGTGTGTTGTCTTCATTACTGTAGATTGTATCATTAAGGATCTGGCTAATGATTTTGGTTGGTTTCTGAATTGAATTCCTCACAGGTATAATGTCACTGCTCTTAATCAGCTTCTGGATTTTGCCATCATACACTCTGTACCCTTTAGTATCCTCACAATATCCAACAAAGTTCTCTTTTCCACTCTTGAGTTCTAACTTTGAGCATACTTTGTTAGGGACTTAATACATTACATCACTATCAGAGATCTTTAGTTTTGTTGCTTTCCTTTATTTTCTATGTGCATTTGTGAGCTGAATAAATAGAGAATCATTTCTTCTTCATCTACACCAGCATTAATAATGTAAAGCTCTTTGGTAAGTGTCTCCATTCTGGTAATGAGTTTTAACATTTCATCATCTGGCTCCTTCCTCAGGTTGAAGAAAATTTATTTTAAATAAAGCTTGCTCAATACCAACTTTGCTCTAAGGACTTTCTACAGGGATCCCTATGCTGCTTTGACAGTATCTGAAGCATTCAGGATCTTGCAATAAGGTCATCATAATGCCAGCAACTTGGAATCAGGACCCCTATACATGATCATGAGATGGATTGCAACAGCATTTGGCTGGTTTACAGCAAAATAAAGTTATACACTTGGCAGTAATTTAACAGCATTTGGTAAGACCTGTGTAGCATTTTGATGGTCTTCATGGGGTCTACATGTATTTCTGCTGATCTGACCAGTCAATTCATGCCTTTGACTGTAATGGCAAAGTTGAAAGTGTTAAGATAGCTTTGGTGTGGACCTGTGTTGACTTTTTTATGGCAGTACAATGGCCTACAGCTAGTCATATCTAGTGCTATTGTTCCATTTTACTAAGTAATAATTCCTTTTTCTACCTCTCCATGCACAACTCATATATTACACATTGAAATCACCCCTCTTCAGTTGCTTACCCATTGCTATTCTGGGCATTCCATATAGCTTAAATCAATCAAAACTATGGGTTCCTGCTTACCAACCATTACATGCAGACACATTAACACACTTTGGATTATATGTTAGCATAGGTTTTCCAATGTTTTCCAGCTATTTGACCAGCAAATGATTTTGAATTAGGCAGGTACCCCCCAGAACCTGCAACTCATAATATATACTTGTGTTACATCCCTGCTGTATCTATACTCTATATGGCAATTATGTGTCACAGATGTGTTGGATTACTGTTCCCTGATTGTCAGTTATGTTGTGCCTTTTAGAGCCTTCCAGTAACCTCTTGTTGTATCTTTAGCCTGCAACAATGTCATCAAGATTTGTATCAATAACTGGGATTTCTGAGACCTTTTTATTAATACTGATTTTGTAATCAGTGAAAGTACTGAAGGAAAGTCAATCTTTTGTCAATAAATCATTACTTTTGTTGGTAACACTTCTCCTTTAGTAATTAGCAATTGATCACTGCACTTACCTTCTACAGTTATACTGCAAACCTGCCATCAAGGAACTTTCAGGGTAGTGCACAATTCACAAATTTAAGCTTTTCATCAAGAAGGCAGCATGTTTCTGTTGAGCCCCTAAGATATCAAAGGCCACCATGCCTGCAGAGAGGCTCTCTGGTTGCGCTAACAAGATCATACTCTCAAAATATCAAAGAAATGACCTCCTGGCCAATTGGACTTTCTCAAAGAGTCATATGACTGATGTATATGGAGAGAGAAAGTCCCCTGTATACTTCAAAATCTGGAAAACATTGCTGATAGCAAGTCTGAGCTACTGTTGTTGAAAGGATACATGAGAGGCCTTAAGCAATTTGTAGAGCAACTGAAAGCCCAAGGGGCTATTGCTGACTTCACTTTATCTGCCTGTATTCTCAGAGCACTGCCAGAAGACCTTGTGAGAAGGATTGAGGTTGGCCATACTGCAAGAGCTGGGAGTTTGCTACATGCACTTCAGTTGGCTTTTAAGATCCCACATACCCCTGGAGAGACCCACTAATCAGAAAGCTTCTTTCAAGTCCAGCACAAATGCAAGATAACCAAGTCTTACTTAATCTCACTAAGAAAAGCCCTCAGATTCAGGAGCTGACATAGCTACTAGTGGAACATTTTTTGCTTCTGACCAGTAGACTATATGGCCAGTAACCAGTTGTAGAAAGTGGTCAATTTGGTATTGATTTGGTGTGACTCTGCCAATTATACAAAGAGAAATTGCCAACAGTTTTAGACCTTAGTATTGAGGCAATGTTCAATTGTTGCAAGTCTTGATAAATGGATTGTAGAGGTATAAGGTGTTTAACTAGTGTTGTATTCACTAGTACTTGTACCGATCTCTATTGAGGCACTAGCAGCTGCTGATATAGAGTTTGCTTGATCAATTGCTGACTAATTGTATCTCCTAATAGAGGTTATGGTAATTACTCATTTGATTGCATCATCATTACCCAATTAGATCTTTCTCAATGCATCCATTTCTGGGTGATATGGCCTGCTGATTTATCTGCTGAGTTATACTACTGATTGAATGCATAATACAGATATACTGATAGGCTAAACATATAACTAATTGATTTCACTATAATTTGATCAAACTTAGATATTGAAGCAATGCATTTGTTACAAGTCTTGGTATATGAGTTGTAGAGGAATAGGTAGTTTAGCTAGTATTGTACTCACTAAAACTTGAACTGATCTTTATTGAGGCTCCAGCAGCTCCTTATATACATGTTGCCAGATCATTTGCTGACTAATTATATTTCCTGATATGGACAGTGGCTGATCACTCATTTGATTGCATCATCATCACCCAATAGGATCCTACCTAATACCTCTTTTATGTCTGATAAGGATCTGCTGATTCATTTGCTGACTAATGCTACTGATTTGATAGATACTACTGATATACTGATAACCTAAACATATAACTAATTGAGTTGACTAAAAACTGATCTAAATTCAACCTTGAAGTGGCAGATCATAATATTCTCCCTTGCTAAAGTTGAGAGGGTTCTCCTGAATTTCTTTTCTTGAAATATCAATATATTGATGGTTCAGTATTATCAGTAAGTTTTGAAAGCTTAAGTCTGTCCCCATGCACTAAGTCTTCCTGGATATTGCCTTGTTTGTCCACTAGTTGATAAGTTGCAAATGAACATTCTCTGATGATCTTGAATGGTCTTGTCCATTGTGGCTCAAACTTCTTCCAAGTGTTGTTTCTTAGCAATACAAAGTTCCCAACCGTCAATGCTTCTGGTGCTATAGTCTTATCAAATCTCTGCTTCATCTTTTCTGCACTCTGAGATACTTTAGTCTGTGCCTCTTGACATATTTGTTCCAGTTGCTGGTGTCTACTTGGCTGACTGAGTTCATCTTCTAAGGTGTCTGTAAGCATTTGTTATGTGTGATCTCTTGGAATCCTTGGTTCACATCCATACACTAAGTTATGTGGCAATTGCTGGGTGGTGTTGTATACTCTGACTTTGCATGCAAAGTGTGCTTGGTCTATATACTCTTCCCATCTACTGACAACTCCATTTGCATACTTGGTCAGCATTTTTCCAAATGATCCATTAAACTGTCAGTGACTCCATTAGTTCTGAGGTGATATGCCAAAGTTTTCAAGTGTTTGATCTGCTGCATTTCCCAGTAAGCTTCCAATGTCTTTGCCATAAAGTTTGCACCTCTATTGGATAGAATCTCCACAGTGCATTTAAACTAAATAAGGAGCTCATGGTAGATGAAACTTGCAACTTCTTGCTTACTGGCTATAGGTACAGCTTTAGCCACTGGCCATTTAGTGGCATGGTCAATTGTTACTAGGAACCAGCGGTTGCATTTCCTGGTAGTTGGCAGTGTGCCAATAAAGTCAATTCCCCATCTTTCAAGTGGTCTTACAGGCTCCAAGGGAAAGAGTTCATCTATTCTCTGTGGTTGGCCTTGGTTAATTTTGCAATTTGGGCATGTCTTTACTAGCTTCTCAATGTCATGTTTCATTCTGGGCCACCATGCTCTGGCTTTCACAAGGCTATAGGTTCCTTCAATTCCAGGATGTCCATATCCATTGTGTAGCTTATGTATTAAATCCAGGTTAGAAACATAAGGGCAATAGGCAATAGGGCTTCCATCAACAATTTGGTAGAGTGTTTCATCCTGTACTACAAACTTGCTGGCTTCATCCTGGATTATCTTCTTGATATCTTCATTCACCTTATTAAGAATGGCTTTGTCCTCCAAGTACTTTGGTAATCAGCTAGGCCAATCTGATTCATGCACCAAGTTGAGTTGTGCAACTTGATCTAATCTTGATAAGGTGTCAACAGCTGTGTTGTTTTTCCAGGGCAGTAGACAATCTCCAAGTTAAATTGCTGAATGTATTCACTCCATCTTGTCATTCTTCTAGAGAGTACCTTCTGAGTAAATATGTACGTGAGGGAGGCATGATCAGTCTTTACAGTGCATTTGACTCCTTCCATATAGCATCTCCATGTCTTCAAACAGTGGAATATAGCAAGCATCTCCTTCTCATGCAGTGGATAGTTTTATTGTGCTAAGTTCAGTTTCTTGGATTCAAAGGCAACAGGGTAGTTCTTTCCCCTGTATTCTTGCGTCAAGACTCCACCAATTGCATAATCTGAAGCATCTGTGCAAAGAGTAAACTTTTTTCTGAAGTCAGGTATTCTTAAGCTTGGCAGCTTAGCAAGTTCATTCTTGAGCATCTGGAAGGCAGTTTCACAAGCTATATCTCACATGTAGGTTTGTCTTTCTTGAGGATATCACTTAAAGGGGCTGCAATACTTGCAAAGGACTTGACAAATCTCCAATAATGGGAAACCATTCCAAGGAATGATCTGAGCTCTGATATACTATGGGGCTGCTTCAGGTTCTTGATAACTTCAACCTTCTTAGAGTCTAAGGTTACTCCTGTGCTAGTCACTATGTGTCCCAGATATTCAACATGTTACTTGCAGAATTCACACTTGGGTAGCTTGCCATAATGCTTGTTCTCTCTTAGCTTTTTCAAGACCATTTCAATGTGCACCAAGTGATCCTCTTCTGTCTTGCTGTATATCAAAATATCATCTAGGTAGATTATGACAAACTTGTCTAAGTACTCCTGGAAGATAGTCTTCATCCGGGTCATGAATGTTGCAGGGGCATTGGTGAGGCTAAAACTCATGACCAATTACTTGTAATGTCCATATCTTATCCTGAATGCTGTCTTACGGATGTCTTCTGGCTTCACCCTATTCTGGTTGTATCCTGACATGAGGTCAATCTTGCTGAAAATAGTGGTTCCATTGAGTTGGTCCAACAGCTCATCATTCCAAGGTATGGGGTACTTATTCTTCATGGTAACTGAGCTGAGGGCTCTGTAGTCAATGCACATCCTAAGTGTACCATCCTTCTTCTTCACAAAAAGAACTGGTGCTCCCCATGGTGACTTGCTGGGTCTGATATATCCTTGCTCCAGTAACTGATCTATTTGTCTCTTCATCTCTTCCAACTCTCATGGACTCATTCTGTAAGGTGTCTTACTCACTGGGGGGCTATCACCTGTGTCAATGGCATGATTCACATCTCTGACTGAGGGTAGGCTTACAAGCTCTTCTGGAAATATGTCTAAATATTCCTTCAAAAGAGTCTGGACCTTCTGGGGCACTGGAGTAGAGGAATCCTCCTGTAATACTGCCATAAGGAACATATGGGTGCCTTTTCTTAGTGCTCTACAGAACTGTGTCTTGCTAAGTTCACTTGTTTCACACATACTGGAATTGACCAAGTTAAAATCCAGTCTGGCTGGCAAAAGCTCATATGTCTTGTTGTCCTTCTGCATCTGAGTAGCATGGCTTCTCCAGTTGATTGATGGATTACGGCAAAATAGCCAGGTTTTCCCAAGTACAAGGTCAAACTTGCAATTCCCAAATATATAGGCCTGTAGCTCTTCTTTATAGTCATTGATCTTCATCCTTACTGGCTGAGTAATATGGTTCATTATGTGACAGTTCCCATCAGTTGTAGAGACTGAAGTTGATTTGATGGATTCTAAGTTGATTCCAGCTTTCAAAGCAAATTGCTCTGACATGTACTCATGCAATGCTGCTGAGTCAATCAGCATTTTGGCAGGTACTCCATGGATTACTCCATTCAAGTATAATAGCTTTCCTGAGTTTGAGGTCATCTGGGATAGGTATTCTTCTGTCATATGGAAGGTGAGTTCTGAGTCTTCTTCAAGTTCCTCCTCCATGTTACTATGCTCCATGGCCTCAATATGGTTAAAGGTACTTGATGGCTGGTTTCCATTTCTTCTCTGAGGGCAGTACTTTGCAATACGTCCCTGCTGGTGGCAATTGAAACAAAGTCCTTTCTTCTTACATTCTTCTGTGGTAGGATTCTTCTGCATAGTGTCTATTTCCATTGGCACTACTTCTGATTGTCTTCTTTCATAGCAATTGTAGCCTCTCTGATTAGTTGTTGTGGGCTTCCCAACTCCAAGCATAGCTGAGTCATGGTCAATGGCAATCTTGATGGCTTCCTCAATAGTCTTTGGTCTTTAATAATTCACTTTCTTACAAGTTTTTTCTTTCAACCAATCAATAAAGTATTCAACTTGATCCAGAGGGTCCATTCTTTCATTTTGCTCAATTAGTCATCTATATTCATAGATGTACTCTTGGACCATTCCTTTCTGGCTGATTGTCTTCAACTTTCTTCTTAGCAGTAACTGTTGGTGTCAGGGCCCAAAGGCATCCTGAGTTTCTGACACAAACCTATACCATAGATAGATTGTAGAGCATCCCATCATGGTGGCTTAACTGATCATGTTGTGGTACCACTGTAAAGCTGCATCTGCCAGGTAAGAGGCTGCATAATGTAACTTGCTTTCTGGAACAATAGTCTTAGCCTTGAAAGCTTCTTCAATCTGGAAGAGCCTAGTTCCCAGGTTTTCATTGACTCTACCATGGTACTGGTTGACCTTCACACTAAAGTTGCTCTTGACATGGTTTTGCTGGCTTTGTGCCACAGTAGTCATTCCTTGTTGCTGCTGGCTAAGTATCTGGAGTAACTGTTGCTGCTTGGCCAGGATTTGTTGCACAGCATTCTTCCATTCTTGATTTTTGGACATCTCAAGGGAGGCTTCTTCGTTCTTTAGGAGGGATGTTTCTGGTTATTACTGCTACCAATGTTACAAGTCTTGGTATGTGAGCTGTAGAGGAATAGAGAGTTTAGCTAGTATTGTACCCACTAAAACTTGAACTGATATTTATTGAAGTTCCATCAGCTCCTTATATACATGTTGCCAGATCATTTGATGACTAATTGTATTTCCTAATGTAGGCTGTAGTGGATCACTCATTTGATTACATCATCATCACCCAATAAGATCCTACCTTATATTTCTATTTCTGTCTGATAAGGATCTGCTGGTTCATTTGCTGACTAATGCTGCTGATTTGATAGATAATACTGATATACTGATAACCTAAACATATAACTAATTGATTTGACTAAAAACTGATCTAACTTCAACCTTCAAGCGGCAGATCATAACACATTACAGCATTCTTTGCTACTAAAGGTGAGAGGGTTCTCCAGAATTTCTTTTCTTATGGCTCCAGCATCTTGATGCTTCAGCATTGTTGGTAAGTCTTGCAAGCTTGAGTCTGTCTCTGTGAACTAGATCTTTGTGTATATTTCCTAGATCATCTACTAGTTACTTAGTTGCAAATGGATACTCTCTGATGATCTTGAATTGAGCTATGCATTGTGGCTCAAACCCCTTCCAAGTGTTGTGTCTTAACAATGCAAAGCTCCCAACTCTCAATGCTTCTGGTAATATAGTCTTATAATTATCTGCTTCATTATCTCTTCACTTTCAGAGATTTTGTCCTGTGCCTCCTGACATATTTGTTCAAATTGTTGTTGTCCACAGAGCTCATTGAGCTCATCCACCAGGTTGTCTAAGTGTCTTGGCTGTCTAAGATCACCCTGAATCCTTAGTTTACATCCATACACAAGGTAAAATGGTAACTGTTGGGTTGTGATGTACACCCTACTTTGCAGGGAAACATTGCTTGGTCAATTTATTCATTCTATCTACTTAGAGCTCCATCAGCTTAGTTGGCCATCAATTTACCAAATATTCTATCAGACCACTCAGTGACTCTATTAGCTATATGGTGATATGCCAAAGTTTTTAGATGTTTGATCTGCTGCATATCCAGGGAGGCTTCCAATGTTTTTGCCACAAAAATTGTTCCTCCATCAGATAGGATTTCTAAAGGGCATCCAAGCTTTATCCAGATTGTATTGTAGATGAAACTTGCAACTTCTTGCTTACTGTTTACTGAAGCAAGCTATATACAGGCCATTTGGTGTAATCTTCAATTGCTACTAATATGTACTAATTGTGTTTTCTAGTAGTAGGTGGTTATCCAAGGAAGACAGTTCCCCATCTTTCAAATGTTCTTACTGGCTCCAAGGGAAGGAGCTTAGTAGTTCTTTGTGGTTAACCTTGGTTGAATTGATAACTTGGGCATGTTTTCACTAGCTTCTCAATATCTAGTTTCATTCTTGGCCACCTAGCTTAGTTTTTACAAGGGCAGAGGTTCCTTCAATATCAAGATCTCAATACCCATTGTGTAGCTTATGTATTGATTCTAGGAAAGCAACAAAAGCGCAATAGGCAACAGGGCTTCCATCAACAATTGGTATAGTGCTTAATCCTGTATCACAAACTTGTTGGCTTCATCCCAGATATCTTCTTAATATTTTCATATGCCTCATTAGGAATAGCATGGTCCTCCAAGTACTATGTAATAGGCTGTGACTATATTCAAGTGAGTGCATGGTCCAACAATTCTCAGGTGTTTTGTTAGTAGGGTGCTCATTGAGCACAATAACCTCTGGCAAATGCTTGCTAAGAATATTTGAGTTTTATCTCAGCTTGGATCTTATGGGTACAAAGCCTCAAGCTTAGCAAGTGATGATTCTTAAGCTACAATCCCTGACTTAGTTGGCATCTTTACAAAAGTATGAGGTGGGTTTAGCATCCCTTTAGATCTTGATGTGCTAATGCTTCAAAAGTCAAAACTACTGTAAAGTGTACCAGCAGGTACTTAATAAGAATGCAGGTATGGTCAAAAGCTCCCTATGAAAAGTTATTGTGATGATCCCATCAAGAGGCCGTCACAAACTCTTAGTCCTGTGACTAAGAGGCATTGATCTCATCAGGACACTGTGCAAATACTGTCAAAAATAATTGTACCCCAGATTTCACAAAAAATGTGATCAAAATTTTCATCACAATAATACAAAAGTGGCTTTTGATTGGTTCTCTGCCAATTTTCTCACTTTCTGATCCTAGACACTCTATCACCTCCTATGTTTTTGTGGATTGATTGGCTAGTGCCTCTTTTTCACAATCCTTACTTTCTGACTCAACCATTCCTTTTACTTTGCATGCATAGAAACTGATTAATTTTCGTTGAAACTTCAGTGGTACCTCAATTGCTAATTGTATTGGCCTATACAAGTCCCTATATCCTACACTAACATTAAGCCCTACCCTACACTCAACAAATAACTCCATTAAAATTCACAACTCAATAAGTATTTCTGCTGTAATGCTCTGTTTCCATGACTTTGGTGGGGACCCTACAGCTTTATGACACTGTTCATTCACTGGTTCCCACACATCCTGGTCTTTAGCCAATACTTCAAGGTCTAGTACCTCATCTACCAGTCATTGCAAAAAACCCCACCATATTCAAGTGTGTTTTCTTGAGTACTGCTTTTGAAGAAGTGCTGCAACCTCTTGGTGTGCATGTAAATGTTCCAAAACTCCACTGAAGGCATTGTGATAACTTTTTGAGTTCTTGACATTGTTACTTTGTCTGCTAGTGAGTGCTCCACTCTGTTAACAATAAAGGATGTGGAGGCTGTGGTAGACAAATTGCCTTTGTCTGCAATCTCATCTACCTCACAGGAGGCATAGCTCAACTGGCTGCACTTCCAACTCTTGCCAAAGCAGCTATTTTCCAGTTGGTACTTCTTCTTGGCTATGATGGGATTCAGTCTGTTTTGGGCTTAGAGTGGTAAATTGCAAGAACTGCAGCTTTTTTTCTCACACTTCCTTGTATCTGGCTTGGGTAGACTCTTTTCCCTTTACCTTTTGCTTTATCACTGCAAGGTCTTTTGTTACTACTTAGTTTGAGTGCTTCTTGTATTGGACTATGCTTTCTCCTTGATAAATACTGCCCTGATGCATTTGTTCAGGCCTGATTGTCCCTTGCTGGCACTCTACCAGCAGTCTGACATTTCCTTGATGCTTGCTTGAAACTTCCAGCCCTGCTTGTAAGAGACAGCTACCTGATGTCCCTTTGAGGTTTATTTAGAGCACATAATGAGTGAAACACAGAGGCTGTTTTGCATAACAATGTAGAACCATGTTTTGCACTCTGTGGCCAGGTATAGGTCCACTTGGCCTCCCTGGCACACTTTAGCATCATTTGGCATTCATAGCTCAATGCAGCACTATCCAACAGAACAAGTCTACTGTTCACAGGGCCTTTTTTGGTTGTACCCCACTTGTTGCACTGAATATCAAAGCAAGTTGTTGTCCAAATGCTCTTCTGCTGCTGTCAGTGGTGGGGCTTGGTTGGGAATCAGACAACTTTGTTGTATTTTTGGTGGTATATCAATGGAAGTGAGTCAAACTAAGGGGGAAATGGAGTTACATATACATGTGTATATGGGGCAACAACTTAATCTGCAATGCCTAATATGGCAGGTCATCATTGAATCTTACATTCATGTTGTTGCAAAATCTTAAATACAAAATTGTCTTAAACTCACAAGTATTGACAAAAAAGTGACATAATAGTGTTAAATTGTTGAGTGTCAAACTATATGCCCCATGGTCAAGACTACTTTTATTCAATGCTGTAAGAGAAGATAAAAAATAACATGTGGCCATTGTAGCAAGCCTCTCAGCCATGAAGCATGCAGACAGCATAGGAAGTATTACAAGGATCACAGCCAGTGTTTTGTTACACAAGTTATATTGGGCCATTTATCAGTTCCTACTGTACTGACAATATCCTGCTGGCCACTTGATACTTTTAAATGGCAACTAGCTATACTGGTCACCTTGCACAAGCTGAGTCAGGTGATTTTGTGACACCTTTAGGCTCAACTCAGCCTTCTGAATATAGCATATAGAGTGATAGCTTTGAAGAAGCAAGCTTACTGATGGATTGTGCACCTATCTTCCCTAACAAATATACCCTGCATGAGCCTGGCAAAATCCTATCATGCAGTGAGACAACACCTGAGGAGAAAATGCTCAGGATACTTTATGGAGTCAAGTAAGCCCTGTAATTCATCTACTGATGATTGATGTGATGCTGTGGCTAGCAAAGTGGTGCATTTTCACTAATATCAGTAACGGGGGCTCTGAGGACTTACTACTAATTCTTGCCAAAATCATCCTAGGATGCAACCTACCATGTCCATGATACAGATGGACACCCATCATGTGGCTGGCAATACATGACCCAGAGACTGTCCTGATACCCGTATGTGTGCACAGTGGCATGGCATTCACATCAGAAAATGCTAATATTGCATGGTGTCCAACTTGCTAGAAATGCACCACCATTGTGGAACACATTTTTGACAATCCAGATGTATTGCAGTAATACCTCACCTAAAGAAGCTCATGCAATCCAAGAAATATTGTAAAGCTACAAAGTACTGCACTGAGCATCAATAAAGCGCAAACATATCCATTTTATTTAATGGCAAACATTACAAACAGCTTAGAAGCAAGGCTACTTTGAAGGTATGTATGACCATGCCTTTGCCTTGGCACTTGATGGATTCTTATCAAACAAGTACTCTACCAGCAAATTCTGCTGACTACTAATTCTCATCATCCCAAATCTGCCACCTATCTGACAGTATCAAAGCAGAAATCTGATTGTAATCTAGTTGATATCTGGCCTAAATCACCATCCAGCCTGGATAGCTACCTGAATCTGTTGCTAGATGATTCCTGTATGCTTTCCAGCAGGATAACAGTAAATGCCCATCATTTCAAAGTTAATATTGTTATCTGCAATGGAGATGCCATAGCCATCAGCAAGATAGCTAGCTTTTTTGGGTACATTGGATAATATTGCTGTCAAAAGTGTGAGATCCAGAGAACCTACTCCATGACTCCCATGCATTATTGTTACGCAAACACCAACACTAAGAACATCATCTTTCTGCAGAGCAAATATGCAGAAGTCAGCCCATATATGTAGCAAAGTTGGCAAGCTATTGGCCATTGGCTGGAATACAGAACTAAATGGAAATTGGAGATACATAAAATATAGGGTATCTGTTGGGGCAAAAGCTTTGCAGTGGGAGCAATGCGTTTGCTTTTCAACAATATTCCTACACTGACAGCCAAGCTGTACATGAGGCATCTCAAGCTAAATGAGCCCTTTGGGATACTGGAGAAATTTAAAGGAATTGGCAAGATATTACAGAGTTTCCACTGCCCTAAGCACTACTCACAGGCTCCAATCAACATTCATATATATATGCAACAATACAAGTGCAAGGGCAGGATGAGCTGGATATGTATTTATTCAAGTGGCCTTCTGAAGCTATTTCCACCAAGAGTATATTAGGAGCATTGGAAGTCATATGTGGGCATTGTTGGTATATTTACCCAGAAGTGGATCACATTTACCAACATGCCACATCTAGAGCTTTTGTGCAAAGAGTTTGCATCAGGATTTATGCAGCTATACTACAAGCATAAAGCTAAGCATGCAGATCTCTGCTGCTACTGTATCTATTTGCTATTCTGTCTTGCTTGGTGTGTTGAGTGCATTGACCTTGCTTCACCTTTAAAGATTTTCCTGTGGAGTGGATCTGTGGGGAGACAGGAAGACAAGTCAAGCTGCAGGTACTACTATATCCCAATCTCATCAAGAATAGTACCTTGAACCTTATCATGACTCTGATGAGTTGGCCCATGTAGGACAGCCAGGAAGAGTTGGAAAACACTGAGGATAGATGTGCACATGGAAACATGTATGCCTATGGCATTATGAAGCTGAGAGTCTGTGGTAATGAAAAGTATTCCATTACTACAATATCTCTAAACCAATATTGCACTCATTTCTTTATTTTGCTTTTGCAATTGTAACACACAAGTGAAAGATCAAGAATTTCCAACTTTGAAGTACAAATGCTCCAGACCCTGACAAGCAATCCACACAAGAATATTATGTCATACAGAACACATAGTAGCCAACACATGTTTCATATTACAGCTCATTTGAAGCAGTACTTAAGGAGTTATGACCAAAAGAGTACAATTACTATATATACTATGCCTTATTGCTAGGATTACTATGGTGACTTTGATTGCATGTAGCTTTTGAACCAGCCAATCAAATTACGTGACACTTTCACAGAAGCTGCGCCTATATCTCATCTGCGCCACTGCAAAATTTTAGTTTTGTATCACGTGTATTGCTTGCGCAATTGTCCAAAAACTTTGATCCTTCAGAATTTTCATATATATGACTTCCCCAGCTGAAAAATACAGGGAGAGTCTCTCTTTCCAGAATCTCCACACTACAATTACAAGTTTAAAGGTTATAAGACTTCCCCTGCATCACTTGCACTGTTGAGTATTCTGACTTTGATTGGTACTACATCAGTAAAGAGACTGCTAAGCTCACAAGAATCTGATCTAAGTTCTACAAGAAACTACCACTTTTCTGTTGGAAAAGTCCCCTCTAAGAAGCCCCTTTACTCTAAAGACACCCCTTTAGACACCTCTTTAGTCTAAAGACCCCCTTAGAGACCCCTTTCAGAAACTCCTTTACTCTAAAGAAGCCCCTTTAGGCACCCCTTTAGTGTAAAGTCCACTTTAAAGACCACTACAAGAAGCCCCTTTACTCTAAAGACCCCTTTAGAAACTTCTACAACACACCCATTTAGGTTAAAGGGGAGCTCAGAATTTCCATATTAGGAAATATTTTCTCATAAAGGAAAGTGACTTCCAAATAAGGAAAAGTTACTATAAAAGTAAATAAGCCCATTAGTCAACAGAAGGTCAGAGCACTGCTGTAGAAGTGATAAACACTGCCTACAGCATATTTTGATCCTAAGATTGAGGAAATTGGTGAAAGTTATATTTTCTATTGGTACATCAAACTCCCAATAAACTATTTCAGTATTAGCATACTGGAAGTTGTTGTATATTGTTGATTAGCCTCTACATTGTAGAACAAGCCCCAAACTAATCATAATACAACACAACACATCCCCAATGTGTGGGTAATTAATTAAGTAATGCAAAGTTAGGGTAGGTGCTACAAGCACCTAATTTTATTAGGGAATCTCTACAAAGGTATTCCGGATTTCTCTTGCTCACAAGTCAATTTCTACACCATTCAATGCAGAATTCACATAAGCAAGAGCCAGAACACACCTATAACTGCCCACTAAAATACAGCAGTGAGAAGGAATATATTGGCTACATATCAAAAGGGTTTTTTCAGATATTCAGCAGGTAATGATGGCAGAAATGGCAGCAACCAAACATAGGTTTGCAAGATGTATATGTTACTAACAATACATGATCTATGGCAACTTTGCAAGTATCACACTAAAAATCCCAAAAGTTGATGTCATAGAAGTATATCAGTTGCAGCGGGTGTGTGCATTTGTGGAGGTTATCAAGCAGGAGGCCATAGTATTTTCTAACTCAGACTATATGTGGAATACCTAAGATAGTAGTGGGTAAGCAAATTAAGAGTGGTGATGCTACAGTGCAGTATATGAATTACTTAAGGGGAGGTAGAAAAGGAAAATACCATTTGGTAAATTGGTACAGCAGCATTATACAGAACTAGCTGTAGACCACCATACTGCTGTTACAATACTATCAGAGGCTTGCAAAGAGGCCACCAAAACACCATCAAGCTTTTAGCCATATAAGGCAATTGGATGTACTGGCCAGTTAGATCCACTCAAATAGTTGTAAAGTACACTAATACTGCAACAATGCCCTGCTACCCTTGACAAGACACTGTACAAACACTTTGATAATTTCAACTTTGCTAGGCTGTAAAGTTAGCAATATGCCACTGTGATTGCATTATAAGGCTTTGTAGAAGGCCATTAACTCCAAGTTGCTGGTATTGTAACAGTCTCCTGACAGGATCCTGATGGCTGATCTGGACTGGATCCACCTGCAGGACCAAACTATCTTGCTTAGAAAGTTGCAAAGACAGAAAGGTGTATCAACGTGAACAAGAACAAACTTCTGAAATAATCAAGTATAAAATAGATACCAACTGTGAGAATTGTTCACAAGCAGTGCCTCCAAGGTCAGTTGGCAGTCAAAATGATCTCCTAAGCATGTGTAGTGGTCTTGGATTGGAAGCTTGAGTAGTAGCAGGTAGCAGTAGCCACTCTGATCAACAAGTCAAATTTTGATAAAAAGGATGATGATTTATTGCTGAGGGAGTGTCTCCATCATACACTACTCTTACTGGCTAAATAAGTACTGATCATGGTGTTCCAGAAGGTTCCAGCAATCAGTATTAAACATAATGACATCAGAGCAAGCTAAGAATGCTCTATGTAGGAACTACAAGGCTCTATGAGGCTCAGCACATCCATACTTTGACTGTCAGCAGGATTTCCACTCTGTCAAAAATGGAGGACATGGAGGCTGTGGTAGACATGTTGCCATTCACTGCAATCTCATCTACCTACTGGAGTGTAGCTCAACTAGCTTAGTTTCCAACTCTTGAGAAAACAGCTGTTTTCTTGTTGGTAATTCCTCCTGGCAGTGATATGATTCTGCCTGTTTGGGGCTGACAGCATTGATTGGTAAGAACTGCAGCTTTATTCTGGCACTTCCCTGTCTCTGGCTTGGGTAGACCTTTTTCTCTTCACCTTTGCCTTCATTACTGCCAAGTCTCTCATGGCTTCTTTGACTAAGTGCTTCTTGCATAGTGCTCTGATTCTCCTTAATGAGTGTTGCACTGGTACATCTGTTTTGGCCTGCTTGTCCCTTACCAGCACTCTGTGGGCAACCTGACATTTCTTAGCTGCTTGCTTGGAGGTATTAGCCCTGCTTGTGATTGACTCCTGAGAAAGCAACAGGTTTTTATCACCGTCAAGTGCTTTGCTGCTGCTATGAACAAGTGCTTCTTGTATTGTATTTTGTTTTCTCCTGGATGAATGCTGCACTGGTGCATCTGTTTTTGTCTGCTTGTCCCTTGCTGGCACTCTACCAGCAGTCTGACACTTCTTTGATGCTTCTTGAGACTTCCAGCCCTGCTTGTGAGAGACAGCTGCCTGATGTCTCTTTGAGGCTTGTTTGGAGCTTTTGGCCCTGCTTGTAATGGACACTTTAGGAAGCTACTGGTTCATAGCCTTGGCACCGTTGTTCTTCCGTCTCTCATAGTTTCTGCTATTCTTGAGATACTTTCTTTGCTTTCCAGTGCTAGCTCAAGATCCATTTGCTTGCTTGAATCCTGAATCATAGTGATGGCACACATGAAGTGCATTCTGCTGGGCCTTGAGCTCCTGGGGGTCCCATAGCATGCTAGCCTTAAGGTGATGCCTTGCTAGACTACTAATGGCCTCTTGAATATTTGCCCACTCTTCATCACTGCACTCAACAGTTTCACATATCCTCAATGTCTTTTAATTGTTGTGCTTGAGTATAAACACCATAGTATAACCCTCCCATTTTATGATAGGTTTTTCTGTGGGCTTTATCTTTGGGCACTGTTGTTGTGCTTCAAAGACGTATGGTGATCCTCTGCTGTTGCATTGGGAAATGGCATAATTCTTGGTTGTGGCATTGAGCTACTTGAGTTCCTTATTTGCTGCAAAGATTTTGTATATCTACCTGCAATTCTGATTGCTCTACATGTATTATTAAATCAACATGTACATGGTGCCACAACTGTATTTACAACTCTCACAATAGTGGGTCATTAGTTAATCTCACATTCATGTAGGTGAAATATCTCAAATAAAAGTTTGTCTTCAGTTCACATGAGTTTTGACAAAGAAGTGATATAGTTATGCTAAGTTGTTGAGTGTCAAGCTGTTTACTCAAGAAGACAACTATTTGACTCAACACTGTAAGCTATTGCAATATGCCTCTCAGCCATGAAGCACACAGATAGCATAGGAAGTATTACCAGGATTACAAATAGTGTTTTGCCACTCAAGTCATATTTGACCATTTATTAGTCACCACTGCACCAACAATATTTTGCCAGCCACTTGATAGCTCTGTGAACAAACCTAACTGTACTTGCCACCTTGCACAAACTGAGTCAGGTGGGTGTCTGACACATTTAGGCTCACCTCAGCCTTCTAAATATGGATCACAGAGTGATTGCTCTGAAGAAGAAGGCTCACTGATAGATTGTGAGCTTATCTCCCCTAACAACAGTACCCTGCATGAGCCTGGCAAAATCCCATCATGTGAAGAGACAACACCCAAAAAAAATGCCAATGATACTTAAGGAGCCGAGTGAGCCCAGTAATCCATCTACTGGTGAGTGATGTGCTGTTGTGGCTCAAGAAGTGGTGTGTTTCCACTAATATCAGTAATGGGGGCTTTGAGTATTTAGTACTACTGGCCAAAATCATCCCAGGATGCAACCTACCATGCACATGGTACAAATGGATAGCTGCCATGTTGCTGGCAGCATATGACCCAGAGACCATCCCAATACCAGCATGCGTTAACAGTTTCTTGACATTCTCATCAGAAAATGCCATCATTGAAAGGTGTCCAACATGTCAGGAATCCACCATCATTAAAGGAAAACATAATTCATATTTGGGATATTTTCAAGTACCTAAAGAAACTTGTGCAGTGCAACAAATATTGTTAGGCTATAAAGTACCACACTCAGTATCAATCAAGCATAAGCATCTCCAATACACTTGATGGTAAACATTATAAATATGTAAGAATCAAGGACTACATTAAAGATATGTGGGACCATGCCTTTTCCTTAGCGCTTGATAAGTTTTCATTAAACAAATACTCTGCCAGCCAATCCTGCTGGCTGCTGATTCTCATCATCCTCATATGTTGCCTATCCTACAGTATCAGAGCAGAAATCTGATGGTAGTCTGACTGGTATCTGGGCCTAAATAACCATCCAAACTGGACACCTACCTGTATCCAATGCTGTATGAACTTTGCGTGCTTTCCAGAGCACATACTATTAACTGCATTGGCAATGTCTAGCCATCAGCAATATAGCCAGCTTTTCTGGGCACATTGGACAGTATTGCAGTTAAATATATGGGCTCCAGGTGATTTACTCCATAACTCACATGTATCATTATTATTCAAACACAAACACTAAGAATATCATCTTCCTACAGAGAGAAAATATAGAAGTCAGCATGCAGTTGCAGCAAAGTTGACAAGCTATAAGCCATTGGCCAGAATATGTAATTAATTGGAAACTGGAGATACTTAAGTTAGAGGGTGTCTACTAGAGCAAAAGCTTTCCATTGGGAACAATTCATTTGCTTTTTAACAATATCCTTATACAAATGACCATGTTGTTTATGGGGTGTATCAAGCTGAATGAGCTCTTTGAGATACTGCATAAATCTGAATGAGTTGGCAAGATATTACACAGTATCTGCTACCCAAAGTATATCTTGCAGGCACCAATCAATATTCACATGCAAATGCAACAATACAAATGTAAGGACTGGATGAGCTAAATGTCTATTTATTCAATTGACTTACTCAAGTTGCTTCAACAATAGTTCATCAGATGCATTGGAAGTCATATGAGACATTGTAGGAATATTTATCCAGAAGCTGTTGACAATGCCAACTTGACACATCAACAGCTATTATGCATCAAGTTTGGAACTGGATTTGAGTTGCCATACAGAAACATAAAGGTGTATGAATAGATCTCTGCCACTACTGTATCCATTCTTGACTCCATCTTGCTTGGTGTGTGGAAAATATTGGGCCTTGCTTTACCTTTTGGAAGCTTCCTATGGAGCAGATGTTGTTGTAAGATTCTTGGAGATATTGGAAGTGACTTGGGAGGACGAGTAGTTTATGTGGCTTTCACTTAATGATATATTGAATGTAAAAGTAGTATTTATACTTTTCATGGTCTTAGCATAACAAACATGTAGCATGGGCTAAGGAAGGTCCGAAGAACATGTGTGCAAGGTTTGATGCTGTTTGGACAACTTTGAGAATTTTCATGTTCTGGGAACCTTATATTTTGGTGAAAATACTCTAAGTAAAACCCAACAAGGAATTTGGTTGGTACTTGCTAGGGTTTGAAGGCAATGATCTAAATGGCTAGGTTAGGTGAATATTCAGATGGAGTTACAAATTCTTACAACACTCCCACTCAGCTAAATGTTTGTACTGACTAGTCCTAATTTTGACCTAAGATACTCAAACTTTTCTCTAGCTAATGGTTTGGTAAATATGTCTGCAATCATTTCATTGGAAAGACAGTAAACTAGGCTAACTATGTTATTCTCTTTAGCTTCATGTGTAAAATAATGTCTAATATATTTGAGCTTAGTTCTAGCATGAACAGTTGGATTTCTACCTAATTGTATACATCCTTGATTATCTTGAAAAAAAGTAATGGGTGTTTTTTGACATAGGCCTAAGACTGTAAAAAGCTTTCTTAGCCACATTGCCTCTTTTGTAGCTTTACAGGCTACCATATACTCTACCTCTATGGTAGAGAGTGTTATGGTTGGACGCTTTCTTGAATTCCAGGAAATTGCCCCTTACAGTCTAGAAAGGTGTATTTTGTGGTAGATCTTCTGTCTTGCAAATTTTGTCCCCAATCAGCGTCAGAGTACCCCAAAAGATCCTGTTCTGAATCCTTATAAGTGTATCTTTAGCAGATATCAGCGCTCCTCTTAGTTATCTAAATCTGCTTAACTGCTGCAATATGATCAGATCCATAGTTCTGATTATGTTGGATGACAGCTCTCACTGAATATAAGATATTTGGACATGTTCCAAGCATGATACACCTCAGACTGCTGACCATATATTGATAAGGAAAGTCAGGGCTTTAGATGGCACCAAGCTCTCTGGATTTGGTCAGGTTTTGACTGGTATGAATAGACACTAGGCAGGAGAGTAGGGCTAGGCAAGGGAGGACCAAGAAAGGACTTTGGTGTGGATCAACAAGACAAGGCAGATTTCCAAGGCAAGGCTGTTTATTCAAGACCTGTGTTTATCAGACTGAGGAATACTTAAGGGGGGATAGGACTATATAAACTTTTTGGCTATACTGATGCCAAGAGATATTAGCTAATACTAATGGGGTTGTGGGGTGAGGCACAGCAGCAGTGCTGGGGATAATAATATAGAAGGCAAGACACTGAGACAGGATAGGGAAATGGATTGGGTCACCTGATCATGTGATTAAGTCATGTGACCTGGTTTATCCATATATGGTACTGGACTATGAAAAATACAATGGGAAGCTTCCATGGAATGTTCCATTGTGTAACAATGGTTTGGAATGGTCAGGAACCTTCTGGAAGGTGGTAGAAGGTTCCAGAAGTAATCTCTTAGAAATTGAGCTAGGAAGCTGAAACTTGGCATGGGTGTTCATGGTTGTCATGTGATCATGACATTGACCAAGGAAAGGTTTCTCTCCATAGGGGTAGCTGCTGGTTTACAGTCTTCTGCTTGGCACTTCTTAAGTATATCTTGAATAAACTTGGACTGGCTTAGGGTTATAGTCTGGGTACTTCTTCTATGGAGAACTTAATCCCTAAGTAGTAACTGAGTTCTCCTAGATTGGACATCTTAAACTCCTTAGATAGGCTGGACTTTGTGTCTTGCAAGGTTTCTAGGTAATTGGTGGTGATAATAAGATCTTCCACATATAGAGCTAATAGAACTGGACTTGCTCTGTCTGGCCTATAGTATATACTATAGTCAGCATTACTCCTTTTGATACTCAAATATTCCAAATAAGAATCTATCTTGCAATTCCAGACTCTTGGTGATTGCTTGAGACCATATAGAAACTTTTTAAGCTTGCAGACCAAATGGGGATTATCTTGGTTAACAAACCCATCAGGCTGGTCCATACACATGTCCTCATAAAGTTCTCCATTCAAAAATACAGTTTTTACATCCATTTGATGAATAAAAAGCTTATATTTGGCTGCAATAGCCAATATCAATATGATGGAATTAAACTTGGCTACCAGTGCAAAGGTCTAAGTATAGTCAGGTCCTTTTGCTTGAGAGTATTCTTTGGCCATAAGTCTTGCTTTTTATCTTTGAATTGTACCATCAGCCTTGTATCTCATCTTGAAGGCCCATCTGCATCCAATTGATTTTGGTTGATTGGCAACTTGCCTAAGTCACTTGTGGATATTCCTGGGAACTGATCCAGGTGGAACCATGGTTGTACAGTCCTCTGGAGTGAAAAAATTCTCATTGTTTTGCTCTGATTCAATTTTGACAATTGGTAGACTTATGATCAAATTTTCATCATTGTCTGGTGTTGTTTTTTGTGAAAATCTTGAATTTTCATCAAACAGCACATCCCTGGACTTGATTAGCATCTTTACTTTGATATTGTAGAGTCTGAATACCTTACTCTCATTGCAGTAGCTCAGAAGTTTGCATTTTACATTTTTTGGCTCAAATTTTAGCTGATTTCTGGGCAGTTTCTTAACATATGCTGTACACCTAAATATTTTTAGATGTTCTGCACTTGGTCAATATTGATTCCATGCTTCAAATGGAGTAGAATCACAAGGTATCCTACTATAACTCCTATTTTTGAGGTATACAACAGTGACAACTGGTTCCACCTAAAAATCATAGGATAATTTTTGATCATGGATCATGGATCTTGCTATATCAATTATTGATCTGTTGGCACATTCTGCTACTCCATTTTGCTGTGGGGAGTATAGTACAGTAGTCTCTTGCTTTATACCATAAATATTGCAGAAGTGGATGAAGAGTTTTGAGGAATATTCTCCATCATTGTCAGAGGGTATTTTCTTGATTTTTTCACAGGTTTCTCTCTCCACCATGGCTTCACACTCCATGGGCTTAGACAGAGCTTCTTCCTTTCTCTCCATGGAGTAGACCCACATGTATCTTGTATAATCATCAATAAAAGTGATTAAATATCTCATCCTGCCAAAGGATGAATTTTGCATAGGTCCACACAGATCTGAGTGAATTAGATCTAATATTTTCTTAGTTTTAATTAACCCAGACCTCTTAAACAGCTATCTAGCTTGCTTCCCATATATGCAGTCTTCACAGTTCTCCAAATTAGCTGGGGATCAATTTTTACTCCAGAAATTAGCTGATCTTTGATCCTTTTGCGCAAATAATCAAAATTGCTGTGCCCAAATCTTGTGTGCCAAAGCATTGGTGTTTCTTCATTTAAGTTACTTATATTGGCTTCCAGACATGATGGAATACAAGTAAACCTGTATAGTTTTTGATCTCTGATATCCAAAGCGATATGGGCACTATTGTGATCAGTGATCTTGGATCCAGAATTGTCAAAGCTGAAACTGAGTCCTTCTACAGTGGCCTAGCTTACAGACAGTAGGTTCTTGGCTATTTCTGGTACATGGAGTACTTCTTTAATGGCCAGTGTATGGCTTCCTTCACTACTTTTAAGGTTTACTTGAATAGTTCCTTCTCCTACTGCATCAAGTGTTCTATTGACACCCCTGCCAACCTTCTGAATTAGAATTTCTTGATATTGAGTAAAAGTTCTTTTTGGTGTGTTAAGTGTAGAGATGCTTCTGAATCAGTGTCCCACATCTGAGAATCCTTGTTTGTGGTCATATTTAGTGCAGATATGAATAGTCTATCTTCAGTTGTTGCAGTATTTCCATATTCAGGCTTCTTTTACTGATTATCTCTCTTTTTGAGACGCTGGTTTTATGTGTGTCCTTTCTTTTAGCAGTAGTTGCAAAACAGGTTGCTGTTGCCTTTGTAAGGTCTTGGGCACCTCCATGATTGGTTATCACTGCTGATTAAACCATTTTCTTCTTCCTTCTTATTGGACCCTGATTTTCTTGATTCTTCATCTAGGAGCCTTCCATATATGTAATTTAAGGTCAAATCTTCAGTTTTGGACTCTAGGGCTGATACAAGGCCTTGAAACCTGTCTGTCAGGCTATTCAGGATGGTTACTATCATATCCTCATCAGTAGTTGGTACACTCAAAGCTTTCATCTCTTCTACCAGCAGGGTAATTCCGTTAATTAGCTTTTTCATTTTTTCTCTTGGCTGCATTTTGTAACAAAGAGTTTTTGTTGCAGGTACAGTTTTGTAGCAGCTGAACATGACTGGTAGGTGTCTTCTGATGCCTTCCAGGCATTCTTTGCTGTTTCTACTCTTGACCATTGAATTGGCAGTGTGTCTTTAACATTAGGGCAAATGCAGTTGAAGGCACTTTGTTCTTTATTCTGGTACTTTGTGGCTTCCTCTCCCACATTTTTAGGAGGGCATTCTTCTCCCATGACAGTATTCAAAAGGCCTCTTTCTTGTAGCAGCATCTTCATCTTCACCTTCCATGCTTGGTAGATAGATCCATCCAATTTTTCAGTAAAGGGGAGAATTCCAGTAATAGCAGTGGTAGACATTGCAGAGAGTGACAGCTTGGGGCTGATAACCTGTTGTAAGAGTCTTGGAGATATTGGAAGTGATTTAGGAGATCTAGTAGACTATGTAGATTTCACTCAATGAATTATTGAATGTAAAAGTAGTATTTATACTTTTACAAGATCTTAGCATAAAAGACATGTAGAATGGGTTAAGGAAGGTCCCAAGAACATGCATGCAAAGTTTGGGGCTGTTTGGACAACTTTGAGAATTCTCATGTACTGGGTACATGGTATTTTGGTGAAAATATTCTAAGTAAATTCCATCAAGGAATTTGGTCAGTATTCTCTAGGATTTGACAGTAATGATCTAAGTGACTAAGTTAGGTGAGTATTTAGACTGAACTACAAATTTTTACAACAGATGTGTGGGGTGATAGGAAGACAAATCAAGTTGCAGTTACTACCATATCCCAATTTCATTAAGAATACTACCTTCAAGTTCATTATGACTTTGATGAGTTGGCACATAGAGGACAGCAAATAAGAGTTGGAAAATACTGAAGACAAATATATGCATGGAGACACCTATGCCTTTGGCATTAAAAGGCTAAGCAGCCCAAATGCATGGGTAATCAGTTAAGTAATGCAAAGTTGGGTTGGGTGCAACAAGCAACTAATTTTTATCAGGAAAACTCCACCAAGATATGCCAGATTTCTCATGGTCACAAGCCAACTTCTACACCATTCAATACAGAATTCACACAAACAAAAGCCAGAGCACACCTATAAGGGGGACTAGAATCCAGCAGGGAGAAGGAATATATTGGCTAAATACTACAGAGTTCTTTGTGGATTTTCAGGAGATATTCATGGCAAAAGTGGTGGTAACCCAGGATATGTTTGCATGATGTATATGTTACCAGTAATATAAGGTATATGGCAACTTTGCAAGCATCACACTAAAGTGACATAGATCTGAGGTGATAGAAGTATGTCAATTGCAGCATGCATGCATGTACCTACAGGTCAGTATGCAGGAGGCTATAGTTTTCTGACTTGAACTATATGTGGAGTACCTAAGGTGGTAGTGGGTAAGCAAATAAAGAAGGGCAATTCTACTGTGGAATGTATGAATGGTGCAGTGGGAGGTAGAAAAAGTAAACAACATTTGGTAAATTAGTAAAGTAGCCTTATATAGTACTAGCTGTAGGCTGCTGTACTACTGTTAAGTGCCAGTAAAGGTTTACTATGAGGCCACCCAAACACTGTCAAGTGCCTTGCCAAATCAGAGAATTGGATGTATTGGCCAGGTAGGTCCACTCAAATCAATGTAGAGCACATTAAGATTGCTAGAATGCGATGCAATTCTTGTCAAAACACTGCTCAAACACTGTGAAGTGTTATACTTTATTTTGCAGTAAAGTCAGCAAAATGCCATTACAATCCTATCATAAAATTGTGTGGATAGTCAATAATTCCAAGCTGTTAGCATTATGACAGACTCATTGTGGGATCCTGACAGCTGATCCAGATTGGATCCACCTGCCGGACTAAATTATATTTCATATAGAGCCTGTATTTAGCTGCAACAGTCAGTACTTGTTGGAAGGAATTAAACTTGGCTACTAGTGCAAAGGTTTCAGTATAGTCTTGTCCTCTTGTTTGAGGATATTACTTGGCCACAAGTTGTATTTTATATCTGCTAATTGTACTATTAGCCTTGAATTTTTCTTTGAAGACCCATCTGCATCCAATTGATTTTTGGTTGATTGGTAACTTGACTAAGTCCCAAGCTTGATTTTCAATCAGGGCCTGATATTCCTCAGTCATTGCAGATCTCCAGAGCTTCATCTGAGTGCTATTTAGGGCCTCATTTACAGTCTGGGGATCATCAATATGGACTGAATAAGCATAGACTAAGTTTGTACCCTCATTGATATAGTAATTTAGGTTATTTCTTGTCCAATTGGATCTCTGGGCATTTGACACTGGAGTGATCACTTCTGGGATATTCCTGGGCACTGATTCTAGCTTAAATACAGTTGTAGAGTCCACTGGAGTCAAAAAGCTGCTATTGTTTTGCTCTGATTCAATCCTGACTATTGGTGGACTTGAGATCATATTCTCACCATCATATAATGTCATTTTTTGTGAAAATTTTGAATTTTCATCCAACAACACATCCCTGGACTTGATTAGCTTCTTTGCTTTAGAATTGTAGAGTCTTTATGCCTTATTCTCATTGCAGTAGCCCAAAAATGTGCATTTTGCACTTTTTGGCTTAAATCTTGACTGATTTCCAGGCAGTTTCTTGGCATATGCTCTACACCCAAATATTTTTAGATGTCTGCACTTGGTCTGTACCCATACCATACTTCAAATGAAGTAGAACTACAAAGTATTCTGTTATAACTCCTCTTTTTAAGGTATACAACAGTGGCAATTGATTCTGCCCAAAAATCATGGAATAATTTTTGATCATGGATCATTGATCTTGCCATATCAATTATTGCTCTGTTGGCACATTCTGCTACTCCATTTTGCTGTGGGGAGCATGGTACCGCAGTCTCTTGCTTTATCCCATGAATTTTGCAGAAGTGGATGAAGAGTTTCAAGGTGTATTCTCCACCATTGTCAGAGGGTATTTTCTTGATTTTTTCACATGTTTCTCTCTCCACCATGGCTTCACACTGCATGAGCTTAGACAGAGCTTCTTCCTTCCTCTCCATGGAGTAGACCTACATGTATCTTGTATAATCATCAATAAAAGTGACTAAATATCTCATCCTGCCAAAGGATGAATTTTGCATAGGTCCACACAGATCTGAGTGAATTAGATCTAATATTTTCTTAGTTTTGATTTACCCAGAGCTCTTGAATGGATGTCTGGTTTGGTTCCCATATATGCAGGTCCCACAGTGCTCCAAATTAGCTGGGGATCAATTTTTACTCCAGAAATTAGCTGATCTTTGATCATTTTGAGCAAATAATCAACATTGATGTGTCCAAATATCCTGCACCAAAGCATTGGTGTTTCTTCATGTAAGTTACTTATATTGGCTTCCAAGTATGATAGAATATAAGTCAACTTGCATAGATTTTGATCTCTGATACCCAAGGCAATATGGGCACCATTTTGATCAGTGATCCTGCAGCCAGAATTGTCAAAGCTGAAACTGAGTCCTCCTGCTGTGTCCTTGCTTACAGATAGTAGGTTCTTGGCTATTGCTGGTACATAGAGTACTTCTTTAAAAGTCTGTGTATTGCTTCCTTTACTGCTTCTAAGGGTTACTTGGACAGTTCCTTCTCCCTCTGCATCAAGTGTTCTATCATCACCCATGAAAACCTTCTTAATTAAAATTTTTTTTATTGGGTAAAAGGTTCTTTTTTGTGTGTAGAGTATTAAGGTGCTCCAGATTCAATTTGCCATGTCTAAGAATCTTTGTTTGTGGCCATATTTAGTGCAGATATGAATAGTCTATCTTCAGTTGTTGCAGTATTTCCATATTCAGGCTTCTTTTGCTGATTATCTCTCTTTTTAAGACACCAGTCTGATGTGTGTTCTTTCCTTTTGCAGTAGTTGCAAAACAGGTTGATGTTGCCTTGGTAGGGTCTTGGGTACCTTCTTTGTTGGTTATCATTGCTTACTAAAGCACTTTCTTCTTCCTTCTGATTGGCACTTGATTTTCTTAATTTGTCATTCAAGAGCCTTCCATATACATAATTTAAGGTCAAATCTTTGGTTCTGGACTCTATGGCCAATACACGACCCTGAAACTTGTATGTTGGGCTATGCAGGATGGTGACTATCACATCCTTATCAGTAGTTGGTACACCCACAGATTCCATTTCATCTACCAGCAGGGTAATTCTGTTAATTAGCTTTTTCTTTTCTTCTCCTGGCTGCACCTTTGTAGTAAAGAATTTTGTCTCAGATACATTTTCTTGGCAGCTGAATATGACTAGTAGGTGTCTTCTGATGCCTTCCAGGCATTCTTTGCTGTTTTTACTCTTGAGCATTGAATTGGCAGTTTGTCTTTAACATTAAGGCAAATGCAGTTGAAGGCACTTTGTTCTTTCTTCTGGTACTTTAAGGCTTCCTCTCCCATGTTTCTAGGAGGGCATTCTTCTCCCATGACAATATTCAAAAGGCCTCTTTGTTGTAGCAGCATCTTCATCTTGACCTTCCACACCTGGTAGTTAGATCCATCTAAGTTTTCAGCAGAGGGAAAAATACCAGTAATAACAGTGGTAGACATTGCAGAGAGTGAGAGCTTGGGGCTCATAACCTATTGTAAGAGTCTTGGAGATATTGGAAGTGATTGGGAGGACAAGTAGATTATGAGGTTCTCACTTAACAATTTATTGAATGTAAAAGTAGTACTTATATGTTTACATGGTCTTGGCATTACAAACATGTGAATAGGCTAAGGAATGTCCCAAGAACATGTGGGCAAGTCTGGGGCTGTTTGGACAACTTTGAGAATTTTCATGTTCTGGGTATCTGGTATTTTGGTGAATATATTCTAAGTAAACCCAACAAGGAATGTGGCCAGTATTCTCTGGAATTTGAAGGTAATGATCTAAGTGACTAAGTTAGATGAATATTTAGGTGGAATTACAAATTTTTACAACAGTTTGGGCACTTTGAGAATTTTCATGTTTCTGAATACCAGTTTTTTTATGAAAATATTCAAGCTAAATCCCAACAATGCATTTGGTCAGTATTCTCTAAGATTTGTGGGTATAATCTGAGTGACCAAGTTAGGTGAGTATCTAGGTAAAATTGCAAATTTTTACAACACCCATCCAACTAAAGCTCATACCTGTTGTAATTATTAAGTTGTCACCAAAATATTTATGCTAACTTAGTCACATAGATCTTATTCTTTGATTAGCATTCTGTCCTGACCAAATTTCTTGTTGGGATTTACTTAGAATATTTTCACCAAATTATCAGATACCCAGATTATGATCTTTCTCAAAGCTGTCCAAAAGCCCCCAAACTTTGCACACCTATTCTTGGGTCCTTCCTTAGCAAACTCTATACATTTGTTTGCTGTACTTCATCAAAAGTATTAATACCATACTTTTGATCTATAAATGTATAAGTGAATAACATGTAAATCCTCTAGTTCTCCACATAACTTCCAATACTCCTCAGAATATTGCAACAATACCTAATAGTCCTAATTTTGACAAAATATATTCAGGTTGGTCTAGCTAATAGTATGGTTATTATGTCTGCAATCATTTCCTCTGTAGGATAGTATACCAAGTTAACCAAGTTATTCTCTATAGCTTCATGTATGATTGATGTCTAATATATATATGCTTATCTCTGGCATAAAGTTGGATTTTTACCTAACTCTATATATTCATGATTATCTTAAAATACAGTAGTAGGTATATTTTAACATGAATCTAAGTATTTAGAAGGCTTTCTTGGCCACATTCTTCTTTGGTAGCTTTACAGACAGCCATGTACTCTGCCCCTGTGATAGAAAGTCCTAAAGTTGGTTGCTTTGTTGAATTCCATGAAATTGCTGCTTTACATTAGTAATAGGTGTATTGGGTGGTGGATCTTCTATCTTCTAAACATTATCCCCAATTAGCATCAGATTATGCCACAAGATCTTCTTCAGAATCCTTATAGGTGTACGTTAAGCAGATATCTGCAGGTCCTTTTAGGTATCTAAAAACCTGCTTCACTGCTGCAATATGATCTGATCCATAGTTTGGACTGTGTGGGCTGCCAACTTTGACTGAATATGAGATATCTGGATGTGTTCTGAGCATGATATCCATCAGATTGCCAACCATGGATTGACAAGGTAAGTTAGGGCTTTCAGATGACATCAAGCTCTCTTGGATTGGTTGAGTTTTGACCAAGCTAAGGTTTGTCTCCACTGGGGTAGCTATGTATGTGTTTATTCAAGTAGCCTTCTGAAGCCATTTATACCAAAAATATATTGGAAGCATTGGGAATCATATGTTGACATTGTAAGAGTATTTATCCAGTAGCAAATTATCAATGCCAACTTGGTGCATCTGCAGCTTTTATGCTGTTGTAAGAGTCTTAGAGATATTGGAAGTGATTGGGACAACCAGAAGATTATGTAGTTTTCACTTAATGATTTATTGTATGTAAAGCAGTATTCAGACTTTTACATGGTCTTGGCATAACAAACACATAGAATAGTTGTAGGAAGGTCCAAAGAATGTATGTGCAAAGTTTGGGGCTGTTTCAACAACTAACCTAATATTTGAAGGTGGTGATCTAAGTGACTATGATAAGCAATTAATTAGGTGGAATTACAATCTTTTACAGCAAGAATATGGATGAAACCCTTTCTTGTCTCATATCTGCCTAGATAGCTACAGTTTGGAAATCTACTTGAATAATATGTACACTGGGATCTTGGTTGCAGACATTCTATGTGCATGACAAACTATATTTTGACTTATGGGCAAAACCACAGAATCCTGATCAGTTAATGAATGGCTTAGATGAGACTATGTGGCAGCAAGTCATACATGGGGAGTAATGGTTGCTGATCAAGGCAAAACATGGGAATTAGTAAATTTACTCAATGGGAGAAAGACAATTGGGTTTAGATGCTTATACTGAATGAAAATAGCATCAAAGAGTTCAGCTGAAATGCCAAAGGCATGATTAGTGGCTCAAGGTCATGACAACAGCAATGGGCTAGACTTCAATGAAACATTTGCAATAGCAGTCAGGTTAAACTTCCTTGGGACAGCTCTAGCCTGGGCAACAGTATACAGTCTTGATGCATATCAAATGGACACAGAGGTAGCCATCCCAAATAGAGATCTGCAAGGCAGTATATATATGGAGCTGCCAGATGGTCTCAATGATCCAAGGGTCCCCAAGAAGAGTGCAGACTAATAAAATCAGTTAACGGGTTTTGCAGGTACCCACAGCATGGTATAACAAGATTGACACATTTGTGGAAGTGACTGGGATCTTTCCTAGCACTGCAGATCAGAGTATAAGAATGAAATTGCTCAGATTCAGGTAATTTATACTGGTAGCTTATATTGATAATCTGACAATAGCTCTAGGTGACCAAGAGGTGCTTAAACCAACAAAATTAGATCTTTCCAGCATGTTTGAGTTGTAAGATCAGGGAAAATTAAGCCATTTTCTACAAATTCCAGTCATATTGGACTTGCCTATGCAGAATATCATGGCAACTCAGTTCAAGTATATAAAGACATGCTTAGATGCTTCAAATTGGGGAATTAGAAGTGTATAGCAACTCTCATGGAAAATAACCTAAAATGAGCAAATCTCATTAAATTTCAGTTTAGATTGTTCCAATTTAGCCCAAAACTTTCCCCAATAGCAAATGGTAGGTAGCCTGATGTTCTTAATGGTATAAATACTACCTGTCCAGATATTGCAGTAGCTGCAGAAGTTGCTAGTCAATACAGGCTGATGCATGCACCTGATTGATTTGTAACAGTTGAACAATTTCCCAGGTATTTTTTGGGTCCCTCAAATATGGTTCTAGAATATTTGGAGCTGCTAATATGCAAAGATCTGATAGCTATAGTGACTCAAATTGGGGGAGATCTAGATGATAGATGCTGTGGTGATGTAGGACTACTCCTGGCAAAAGCCACCTAACTTAATGTGTGTGAAATGGCTGATGGGTGCAATAGCCTTTAGGTCTAAGCTGCTAGAGTTGCTTTTACTACAACATTATGGCAAAGCTTCTGCTTCTCTGGCTTCCTAAATGCCCCAAGTAACTATAAATGCATTTATATGCCCTTGTTTACTACCCTGGAAAGGTCCTTGATGGCAGAGAGGAGTAGTAAGCAACTGCTAATCAATAAGGGCAAACTGCTACTGTCCAGAGGGATGATTAATTGATAAGGGATTGACTTCCTTATGTACCTTTCTGATTACAAGTACCTACAAGTGGCAAAGTTCTGGAAGATTCCAGGGATCAGTGGAAATTTTAATGACATCACAATGAGTTAAGAATATTGTAAGTGGGTACTGGAAGGCTCTAGAAGGCACAGCACATCCAATTGGCAAAGGATCAGGAGTCTGAAACCTGTGTAATCCATTGATACTATATATGGCACTGAAATGATATGGTTGGAAACAAATATATTAGCTATATGCTATTGGTACTAGTTTGGGTACTTGCCTATTGCAGATAAATCTGCTGATCACAGAGCCTAATAAAATATGGACAACTAATGCAAACAATCAATCAGGATGGATATCATGTGGGGATAATGCTGATCATAGGATGGAGAGTAATGGGATGATACTGATGAGATGAAATATAGTTATGTGCAGTATAACAGCTGTGTGGGTAAACTTGTCTGTGGGAGGTATCTTTACCCTACCACATCCACCCCCCCCCCCACTTCAGCTAAAAAGTCTCAGGGAACTTTTCAGCTAAGCTCTGTAAGAATGGAGAATAAAGTGCTTTATTGGGGATCCTCAAGCCAGCCCTCTAGCTACTCTTGGGATAAAGGCTGCATGATCTCATAGATTGGATATTGTTTGAGTCTACTCTGCAAAAAGTGGCTTTTAGACCAGGGCCCTTTGGGTATAGGGTATACAATACAAGCCATCTGCATAATTTATTGCAGTTGCTCTTGCCTTTGGCTCCCATGGCCTTCCAAGAAGTAACTCAAAACTGGCCTTTGCACAAATGAAGACTGGAAAGTCATGAGGTATTCTTTCAGTGGTGAGAGGGAAACTATGGATGATTCTCAAAAGCATTGATTGCCCTTAGTTAGTATCTTTCATGCTATGGTTGATGTTAGTGTCTATGAGCATAAGGTCTTTGTATCCTAGCATGCTCTAAGGCTCCAAATGCATGACACATAGCTCACACTCACTGTCTATGTGAATAAGGATTTCTTGATCATGCACAGTTCCAGTAGTGGTTGCAGATGCCAAGAGTTAATAGTCTCTGGTTTTGACTCAGATAGCAGATTTCCTGGCTTCCCTGTACTGTCATTAGCCTGGTTACCTTGGATTGCCTCCATTGTATGCTTTCTAACCCTGATGTGCTCATCCAGAGCCTTTCTTACAGAGGGTGACATACTAGACTTGCTCCACTGAATACTGCCACATTGAACCATGTATGCCAGAGGGGCACAGCATATCTGTACCAGTGAACCAGCAGTATGAGCACTTTACTGGAACTCTATACAACAATTGGTGAATATGATGAATATCCTTTGGTACTCCTGATTGCTTCCAATAATGCCCAACTGCTGTGGTCCATAATCCTCTTGACCATGAATATCTTGGTCTTTGCTGGTCATTCTAAGGTATTCAAGTGTTGACTGTAAGAGCTGTTCAGCATGCACACTGCTACAGTCCACATGGTGATGAGGATTTCCTCCCTTTTTTCTCCTTTGTGTGGCAACTGGTCAACATTCTGGTGATGGATTTGGATTTGGATTAGGTGAGAGCATCCTTTTTGGCTGATTGAGAACCTCCAACCCCAAATATGGCATAGATGATTCTATGTCCAGCATTCCATATATGAGTGTACATCTTTGCAGGGTAACAAGATCCATCAACGATCCATGCTAGCTCAATGTGACCACCAGAAGATGGCTTGTGACCGAGCCTCAACTCCACTGGTTTCACTTCTCGGTCCAAGGTTTTGATTTCCAAGACTATCAATGCAGGTCCTGTTTGGGGGGAAGTATATATGAGGGAGGGTGAGTACAGAGTCTTGGCCAGGAATCCTGGTTTCCATGGCCGAAGTAGGAAACCCGAGATCAAGCACCGTTGTGTTGGAGAAAGAGCCCCCTTTACCAGTTAATCAGAATGTGACGATGGATTGTCTTACATAAGCATTCACCCACCAACATATTCACCCAGTTCATCCACAGGATCGGATTAGATAACATGCATTAATGGATGGAGCATTACGAGCTTGGCTGTTCATGCACCATTATTTAAGCTACATGGCATGATTAGGCGCAGGTGTGATGATGGAATGGTACCACCAATATTATTGGGATGTCTCAGTGCTGAAACGAACCCACAACTTGTATGCAAGCAGTGATTTCTTACCAGAGAGGGTGCACGAGGAAGAGAAACCCATCCACACCACTAGTAAAGTGGACGCTGCCAAAAAATAATCCAGTTGGAGTAGCTCAACGCATATTGTTTGCCATCTAACGGATAGGTCTATGCTAACTCCAACGATAGTGTGACTGATACGTGAATATTGTGATGCAGCTTTCGGATATCCATTGTCGAGTACCGTTCATGAACCACCATTGAACAATGATTAGGTAAGGGATGGCCGGGCCTGTACAGTGGGCTGGGGAAAGCGATCCTCTTCTGACCTGATTCGCTACCCCAACCATGCATTCACTACCAACGCTTTGTTTCATGTTCCGTGGACTCTATCCTTGTACATGTGGACCGCCGAACAACTGATCCGCAGCCGGGTATGCAAGCGTACAATCCCCACTTTCCCCAACACTTCGAAGCGTATTGTGGCAACGTAACATGGAGAACACAGGCCCAGCATGCATATACCAGTAAAAGCATGTTGCCAGTCTCAAGGCTCCGTAGCAATCATATTTGTTTAGATTGCTTTGTGCCAATACTCCGCTAATTTCGTACCACCAGGCCATTGGCTGAGCGGAGGGAGTAGTAGATGCGTCACCATTGGCCAATCTAACCTTCGTTCATCTGTTCGATGGAACACCATTATTATTACTGGGTGGAGTTCCTGCAACTCGATTGAACACAGATCCACTGTGTGCTGCAATGGCCGATACGTATTGACGAAGATCCACCACATCAGCAAAGATTTATCCATGTCCAGAAGGATGGATGCGAGCACCTATCCTTATCAGCAAAATCATCGGAGATACTGGTAAGATCTGGAAGGTGACATGAATTCGATCAATTGCAGTAGATCGGTTGGTTTTTATTCAAAAGCTTGATTCTATGATTACGTGGATGAACATGTAGATGGCTGGCTAAGTGACTAGAAGCGGTGGGTGGGCTAAGACTGGGATGATCCTTGCGTTTGGCGCTTATGCTCCTCCAAATGACTCATTGCTGAATACAGCCACCGCGAAATCCCAGGTCACACAGCATACCGTCCAGCCAGTTGTCTTACAAACAGTACTAGTGGACTCGTAGCACCATGTTGGGATCACAACCATTGCTAATACCAAACTGACTACTACGGTCAAAGATCCACCAAGATCGGAGCCTAGCACTTCACCTGGACCAGCGTGTGCTCGGGAAATATCATCGCGCTGAGTTTCTTCCCTTTACCACAGCCGCTGTCCAGTCCAATGGAGTATTCTCGGAGGTTGAGCCCCAAGCTTGCGGTGTGTCCGTAGACCACGGTCGTCGGCTCCGACAGGGACGACTGTTTGGCATTCCACAGCTTCCACCAGGGCGTACCGACCGAGTTCTCACTAGTCGGCTCGCCGTCGACGATGTTACGTATGCTGATGACCTCTTCCAGCTTTTGCTGGTCAACGCTCAAAAAGGGATTGAACCCAGCGTGAACGACGTACATCGAAAGCCGAGGCACTGATAGGATCACGGGGCTACTTTCCAGATATTGGAACAGTTCCTCTGGAAGTGATCTAAGTTAGAAGGTGGATTAGTATATTGGCTAATGGGTGGGTCATCGGATCCTTACTTGGCCAGCTGGTAATGCTCCGTCTCCATGTCCAAATCAGCCGGTAGCTTTCTCTTCTTAATCTTACTCTCGCCGTAGCTACTCAACAGATTTCTCCAGCGGATGACGGTGTGGTCATGGTTACCACGAACACATAGGGCCCCTATCTCCATGGCTCTGCGTAGAACCCCCATGGAATCCGGACCTTTGGTGGTCATGTCCCCTGCTAACACAACCACATCGTTTGGTCTCAAATCTAGGGCCTCCAACAACCGATTAAAGGGCTTCAAATTGCCATGAACATCCCCCACGACAATCACTCGAGAGTAATTCGACAACACCTTGGGAGTGGTTATTAAGGGCTCTTGTATGGGTAACGGGATGCTGATTATACAGAGGAAGGTGACCAGAACAGCAACCGCCAGAAAGGCGAACCCCCAGATAGCTGCTCTGATCCATGAGGGGTGGGAGGGTTCCTTGTCGGTTGGGAATTCCACCGAGTTGTACGAACGGACGTTCTTCCCGTTCAGAAGGCTATTCTCGCTCATGTTCACACGCAAACGGGAAAGATCAGATATGTGCCAGCGCTTCCTTCGAACTCGAGTCAAGGTCGCATCTGAATCCAAGAGAGCTTTGGTAGTGCCAAGCGTTTATATAGGTGGTCACTAAGGGATATTCTGGGCAAGATAAGTGCGGAGTGTCGCATGGTTTGTTCTAAAGGGAAATCCAACCGGCCGAATTTGGAACTGATAGCGAGGATTTGGGTGGCACGCGTGCTTTTCTAGGATTGATATAGCGAGAGAAGGTTTGGCGTATTTGATCAGCTATTGATTAATAAATTTCCACGACGGCCCAGATTAGCCATTGATTTCATTTCGATTGCCTGCGCTCATTCTTGGATGAGAGTGCTTCCTTGATTTGATGAATGCCTTTCTCTCGTTCCCAACCAGAGGGATACTGTTATTCCACTGAAAGAGATGTCAAGAGGCTACTTATAGGGGAATGCATGTGACCTTGTTAAATATTCTTGAGCTGCAGTCGTCTCAAGCAAACAGGTGAGTGCCTCCTAGAAGTATGTGTACATGGCTACGCTTCCCATTTTCAGTCAAACCAGCTGACTCGCAGTGGAAGAGCAAGCGTGTTTACGAGCACTCTTCAGGGAGATGCCGAGAGCGAAATCGGGAGCTTTGAATGAAGCGTCTTGAGCCACGGCGTAGGGTTGGTTATGAAATGAGGAAGAGTCTTCCGGCCACATGCCGCCACATATATGGTCATCACAGCGGGGTGCCACCTTTATAAAACTTACAGATACGCCGGGGTTTGATAGGTCAGAGTCTATCCCTGCAAGATAGAGTGGCAGAGGAACAGAACGCTGACCGTTTCAAGGAACTTTGAAACCTGTAGCAAGGCACGCTTATCTGAGGAGACTGCTATGGCTCATCTATATCGTGTTCGAAGCAGAAAAACAAGTAAGGTGAGCGAGACAACACACACCACCGACCGCGCAAGCCAACCCCTTTTTTGTGTCAGTGTCAACAGCCACTGAATGAAACATCAGAAGTCGCGATGGCCAAGTCAGGATTAAATCATTGGCGATTGGCTCTCTAAAAGGAGAGAAAACAGTGATACGGATCCTAGTAACATTATTGATAAGAAATGGATAGCCAAGCTCGAAATACGGATCCCAGTAGCTAATTGATGCGAAATGGCCAAAATAGAATGAAGGATCCAGGTAACATTATTGATAACCGGTTTCTGGTGGGAACATCCACATGAAGGTTATAGAGGTGATCATACCATATTTGGAACCAGCGGCAAGTTGGTCTTATTGTACAAAATGAGCTAAGGAACAGTTTAAGATGATCTCCTTTTCTAGGAACTAGCGCATTCAGGCTACTTCAGCATAATTTCCTGACCTAGAATAAATTCCCTTAGGAGGCCATGGTGTCTCATAATAAATCTGCTCTTCTTTCCTACCTGTGTCGCAATTGATTTTCTCCTGGGTTTCTTCTGTCGCCTTAAGCATATCGTCCTTCCTTTACCTCCATCCTTTTTCTGGCCTTGTTTGCTGGCTGACCGCCTTTGTTCTCGTTTCTATGTCAAGCTTCAACTCGCCCCCATCAAGCGCCTCCGACACATCCCCTCTCTCCGGACGACTTCTCAAGGTGACTCCGCCATTCCTTTGTTCCTTCCAAGTGCACGCATATTTATATACGTATCCAAGTGGCTTAACCTTTCTTCCCTCGTAGAGAAAGGCCTCCATGGAGCCGACTGATTCCAGTCAGCTTAAGCAACAGGTAGCTGGACCCACTTTGCTGATGGCCCGTTTATCAGGCTAACCTTTCCACTTGGTAGTTGGAGCGATTACTTGAATATAGCAGCCACCTGGAGACGTTGATGACGACCCAACAGGAATCGTTTCAAACTCAGGTATATACCGTGTGTAGACTTGAGAGTTGGCTAGTACAGTCCCCCTGAAATAACCAGACTCTTAGTTATCAAAGGCGCAAATGGAAACCGAGTTTCTTCGCAGAGAGCTGAGGTCGACCAAAGAGTATTATCGGACCACCAACCAGGACATTCGGCTTAAAACCTGTGTAGAGCAGAGCCTTCGATCCCAAGAAATCCTATTGCTAAACCAGAAGTTGGAGGAGTCCTACGGGACGGTGGATCGGTTAAAGAAACGAGTCCTCAAGGTCTGCAGTATCTATTTGATCCACTTGAATATGCGCTCTTGGCACTGATCTCCCCTCCCCCTACAATAGTATAAGCATAGAAAACAGAAAGAAAAGCGACTCGCAAAAAAGGTGATTATACCCCGTGTTGAGTGGTTCCTGCCCGATCTGACCACAATTTTCTTCGCCCAAAGAGCCCTGAGGAGCCCAAGCCTACGCCGCAGTCGAAGCCGTACTCCTTCATCCATTTCGAGCACGAGAACCCTGGCTTGCCAAAGCAGACCAGAGTGGAATGCAGCCCTTCCCAGGTAGGAGTCCTCACTTGTCAAGGAAATATATGGCGATTTTGTTGACTGAGCCCACTTAGAATGTCAATCCAGTTGGTGAGAAGCCGGCCCAGCTTTCCTCGCCAAGCCGGGCCACACCCGAAAAGAGCCCCACCAGCACATCAGGCAATTCGACCAATTCGAGCTTTAGACCTTTGTTGCAGCCGGTAGTAACTGATCACCAAATCAAAGTCAACAAAACCGCCCCATACCTCATATCCACCTTTAGTTGTCCAGATATCCAAGCTAAGGTCCGCTCGCCTTACCTGAAGTGGACACCCGAAGAGGACACATTGCTGCGCAAAGCAGTGGGCCATTATGGATGCACCAACTGGCAGCAGATATCCAAAGAAGTCCCCGGCCGGAGCTATCACCAATGTCGTCAGCGCTGGCTCAAAGTGCTGAAGAACTCCATCAACCAAGAAAGCTACAAAATAGATTCCTCCCAAGTCCACATGACGCTGAATTCCCCTTTATCCCTCACCAGCCCCAATACCCAGCATCCACTTGGAAACATCAACCACGGTGCATTTACCATGAGCCACAGCCCATCCACCCGCAGCTCTGCAGCGGAGCCTATACCCACCCCCCGCAAGGATTCGTGTCCCTTATGGCGGATCTTGGACAATTGATTGTTCGCGAATCACCCACCCCTTTTCAACATTCACGTAGTGATCAGCCGGTCGCTATTTACGTTGTTAAATATGTAAATAATTCCTGTGAATATCTCACATAATCACTTATCCGTCCCCGACCAGAATAAGGAATATTACTAGGAGTGTCTTATGGCAGGCACACAGCGCTGAGACTGAATAAAGCTTCATAAAGACCATATATACGCCTGGCCCAATCTGCTCCGTACAGGCTTCAACATGAATCTGGCCATTTTTGGCAACGTATGCGTTCAGACCAGGGCCATTTACCAATTTACCCCACTAGGGATGCAATGCATTGAACGGGGTACGTTCCGACCAAAATGGAATATAAAATGGGCAATGCGGTCGGAGTGGGGGGCGGATTTTCCATTTCTGGTGCCATGTCATCCCATCCATACTACCCAAGAAGCCTGGTCTTGCCCAATTATGTGGCGCCGAGCTATCCACTGAGTCTCACCCTGGGCGGGATCCTGACCGTGGTGGGGCTGCTGGTCACCGCCGCCTCCTTGGCCGCCCATTCAAAGGGCCTCCCGGTCGTCGAGGGGATGATCTTCACATGGCTCATTCTCTCTGGCTTCGTCCACTGCACATTGCAGGCGTACTTCGTGCTCTTCCACCGATCCATGGCTTCGGACAACTTCATCATCGCACAGATGTGGAAAGAGTACGCGAAATGCGACTCCAGATATGTAACGAGTAACACACTGTTGTGGTGTTCCGAGGTCATCATGCTCGTGAGTATAAGCCATCGATGGAGGGTGGCTGGTGGGGAGCGTCGCACCAGCATGGCACGGAACCGAACCTTTGACTAACGGCAAGTTCCTAGGTTTTTGTAGGCCCCATGTGCTTCTACACTAGTTATCTGGTGTACGTCGGCTCAGTGGTGAGCCACTTGTATCTTGCAATCTGCTCGCTGTGCCATTTATTGGTGACTGGTTTGTACATGCTGACGAGTATGGTGGACGGGAACCCGGGTTGCGCACCGCAACGATACTACTTCTGGGTTTACTTCGTGTCCAGTAATTCCCCCTGGATCTTCCTCCCTGCCATATTGCTGGCAAGGAGCGTGCATTTTTTACACCAGGCGCTGCTAGGGACCAAATAGGTTGGGTTGGGTGGAGGAGGGGCTCAGCGCCGTAGGGGACGATGGAATACCTGTATACTTCACCTTTGACCGCGAGGCTCGACCGCAAAAAGGACCCGTTAGTTATGTCTGAAGAACTTCATCCCCATCCAATTCCAGAAGACCGCGTACACCGACACGAATAAAGTGATAGGCAGTAAAAGGCAGTAATAGGTGTCCTCTTTGATCCAGTCTAGATACTGTTGACTGGAGTCAGTTGTGGGAGTTGGTGAAACCACGAAACACGACTCCGTTTACCTTGTTACCTGTGTAGGGGATGTACTTGCTCACGACTATGGCATACATAGAGGAGATGAATAGAAGGTAGGTGACCAACAGGGAGGCGTATCCCCAGAATTGGGTGGAATCAGGCTCCATGTTGGAGAGCTGTATGGTATTCCGGCGGGTATGGTTTGGTGGTTCGGTGTTTAGTTGAAAAGAATGGCTACGTCGAGACATGGCAGTGTTCGCCTCGCCACCACCACCACCGCCGTCTCTACTACCCGCCGGAAGTCCAGGAACCGATAACGAGCGTGAGGGCATAGAAGGGGTGCTGTTCAACATGGCAAGCTGCAGAGTAAAGTGTGTGGGAGTGGCAGGGGGAGGAGGATTTATACCAATGGCAATTGACCAACACTGGGTTTATTGAAATTGTCTAAAACTTCCTTTTAAACGGGGTGTCTATATAGAAATTATACATGGATTTAGATGGCATGACGAAATGATTGAATCGTGACCGGGATCGGGATCGGGATCGTGACCGGATGGGAATTAATGATTTTCAGTGGAGTACTTCATCAGATCCTCCGACATGGCCCGGATCTTCGGGTTGTAGTGGTTCTGGAGGAGGGGGTCGAGTTAGTGGATGCGAACGGAAGATCGGTTGAGACGTGGGGACTTACCTGAAGTAATGCCAACTCCCAGAGACTGGTGGCAAAGGGGTTGCAGAGCTCCGGGTCGTTCAGTTCCTTCAAATAGATCCCGTTACCCGCCCGGTCCTCCGAGGACAGCAAGGCATCGAGTTTGGGATATTTCACCATGAGCTTGCGAAGCATGTTCAAGCATTGGATGACCACCTTTTCCGGGAAATCAAGCATGATCAACGCAAGTCGCTTCAGGAAAGCTGCAGCTCTCTCGGGCGGGACCTACGATTGCCTGGGTGAGAGGAGAGTTCGGTCGAGTCTCGTGGGAAAGGGGGACTTACGTGACGACGCTGGATCAGCAACATGTCAATGTTCTTGAGCAATAGTTCGGCTTCACTAAGCAGGGTGTACTTCTTGTCGGTCTGAGGCTTCTCCACCTCTTGCGACTGACCATCGACGTTCATGTTCAGCGCCAGTGGCATCATCACCGAATAAAGATGCTCGAAGAAATCCTTCAGATCGATGTTCAGCGCTTCGCCCTGGCCGGACAGGATCTGGAAGGCGGTGAGGATACACAGCAATGAGGATCTGGTGGAGAGCACCATCTGATCCGGGTTTTCCTCGTCGGCGGCCATGATCTTTTTCAGAACCTTCAACAAGTCCTGGAAGAAATCGACGTTGATCAAGTGGCCGAACCTATATGGGAGTCGTTAGCAGCGGCAACAGATAGCGCCATGGGGTCGGGGCAAGAGCTTACACTGCTAGGCCTTCGAGCACCGAGGGAAGGAGTGGCGAGGTTTGGGCATGCTTGAGGATACGGAAATAGGTGGTGAAGACGTGCTTCAGTGTTTCGGTTTGCACCTTACGCTTGTGGTCGTAGTCGATCTCAGCCTCAGCCTCCTTCATCTCTTTCTCGATCTCCTTGTTCTCCTTGGCAATCTTACGGGCCTTACGAGACCTGTGTGCTCTGTCCTTCTTCTTTCTTTTGATACTCTTGTCGTCATCCTGATGGATCACCAGCTCGTCTCTCAATCTCAGGTGAAGGAAGGTGTTCAGAGCCTATGGAAGGCCTTCTTAAGTGTGCTGTGGAGCGTGGGTATTCACTGTGATGGGTCTTACCTCGTCGTTCACCAGGTATGCCTTGGATTTGATCATCTTGGCAATCAGCTTGACCGCATCCTCGCTAGCCTCCCCGGACTCATCGTTCTGGAAAAGCTCGATAACCGCCTGGCAGCACATCTCCGAAATCTAAAAACCCATTTGGCTCAGCGGGGCAAAAGGAGTCATAGCTGTGGATTCACACTGACCTTGTTGGGGTGCTTGGTTCCCATTCTCGAGATGATGACTGTCATGATGTTAAGACGGAAGTTGAAATGGGTTACACTGGTGAGGAGATCGCACAGACAACGGATGGCAACGATGGACAAGTCGTCGGGCTCGACATTGGGGTCGTTGTGGTCTGTTGCAAAGGGATTAGCATTTGATGCGATGCACCCCAACGGTAAATAACACGACCTACTTTTGTGAGCATTCTCCAGCGATTGAAGATAGGCCTGATAATTCTGCAAGAGGGTTTCTTCGTAGTTGCGAAGCTTCTTGACATCTTTGGAGAGCTTGGCGGTAAGCTCCTGCTCGGTGTAGTTACGAATGCGATAGCTGAAGAATGAATCGCTCGGTTAGAAGGGTCGATGGTGGTGCGGCAGGAAGAGTGATTCGACCCTTACCCAGGAATGATATCCTTGTAGACTGCTAGCTGAGTGAGAAACGCGAACTTCTTGATAGTGCTGTTTTGCTCTTTGGCGATGTCTCGGAGGCCCTTCAGCTTCTCGATCTAGCGTGAATCAGGTTAGAGAACGGTCGGTAAGCTCTCGCGTACTCCTCATACGTCTACATACATTCTTCTCGGGATCCTCGATGATCTCCTGGGCAAGTTCGGCAAGCTTCTCTTTTTTTGTGATGATGTACTGCTTCTTGGAGATCTTAGGCTCTGCTTCGACTTGGGCCATTTCTGGAACCGCCTCTTCCTCTTCCTCCTCATCATCCATATCCCCAGCCTCCTCGTCGGTGACTCCGCCTTCCTCCGAACTGTCGACCTGATTATCCAGCTCCTTCTCACTGTTATCCTCATCCTCGTCAACAGGCTCCTCTGTAGACATCAGTTAATAAACGGTGCCAACAGATCAACGTAATACTAAAGAACGGGGGTACCTGCTACTTGCACAATACGACCATCAGCAGTTTTGATGGGAAGCTTCTTGAAGGACTTCTCCTCCCACTCCGCATTTCTCTTACGAGGCTGTTTCTCATACTCCTCCAAGTCAGAGTCGGTGTCGAACTCGAGATCATCCACCTTGCCGGCCTTGGCCCCTTTGGCAAACGCAGTGGTGGCCTTTTTCCCGGTAACGATCTCGTTCCTGGGTAAGATGAATGTTGGGTTAGGCGGGCTCCGCGGGGCACACAGGTGGGCGGGAGAGATCCGGGTAGCGGGACTTGCCACCCTCCCACCCTGGTGAGAGAAACTATACTAACTTGGAAAGTGCGTCGGCATTTAGGCTGGAGAGGAAAGAAGAATACCCGGAGTGCTCAGCAAAGAACCCGATGTCGTCTTCAGAGAGCTCCACGTCCGAATCCTCATTCCCCTGCCTCTTGGGGACTTTCACTTTGGAAGGGACCTTCACTCGGTTGGTGTTAGGCTTACCCTTTTTGCCAGCATTCTTTGCTCTTTTGGGTGGCATGTTGGAGAGTACACAGTAAAAGAAAGAACTGAAAAAACCGACTGGGACGCTGGTACCTCGCACCTATACTATGATCCCGCCGACCAGCAATCTCCTGCTCAAATATCGGACTTTGTTTTTTTTTCTTTTCGATGGGATGGATTTGGTCACGGATATGGAGACACGGGTTTGGTGCCTGGTGCAATTGCGATGAGCGCAACTTTTTTTTCGAGATCGAGAATTTATTTTTCGTGGTATGTGTGGTGTGGTTGAATTGGGTGGATTTTTGGGAAAAGTTCGATCGTTATGCATATTGACAAAATGAGATACTGGAAAAGATGGGTGCGGTGCGGTGCGGGGAGGCTTGGTTCAGTCCGGTACGGTCCTCACGCGCCTTGTGGCTTGATGACTTCGAGGCCGCCCAAGAATGGCCTCAAGACCTTGGGAACCACCACGTGGCCTTCCTCGGTCTGGTACTGTTCCAAGATCGAAATAATCATGCGGGGAATGGCGCAGGCGGTGCCGTTCAGCGTGTGCACGAATTCCAGCGCGTTTGGCTTCTTGGACTTGCTGTTCGACGAGGCCTCACTGCGGTAGCGGATGTTTAACCGGCGGGATTGGTAGTCGGTACAGTTCGAGGTGCTAGAGATCTTTGCAAAGGTTAGCACATGGTCTTGGCTTCGACAGGGGACACGCTTACCTCTCCCCACCCATTACGTCCTGGCATCCAAGCCTCCATATCGTACTTGCGGTAAGCACTGGCTCCAAGCTCCTCAGTGGGCATGTCGAGGATTCTGAAATAATTCAATGTTAGCCACGAGAAGACCGGTGGACAAGTCTGTCCGTGTACCTGAAGCACAGCCCTAGATCCGTGAATATCTCCTCTTCCAATGCCCTGATTTCCTCCAGCATCCTGTTGCTGTCCTCTGGCTTGGCGAAAGTAAACAGCTCCACTTTACTGAACTGGTGTACGCGATATAGCCCTTTCGTGTCCGCTCCTCTAGCACCCGCCTCTGCTCTAAATGCTCTTCCAAACCCGACCAGCTTTACTGGTAACTTTTCTTCCGGAATGATCTTGTTGCTCATCAGTCCGGCGAGCGGAATCTCGGCGGTTCCGGTGAGACACAGTTGGTGAGTGCTATCGGCGGTCTCGTCGGAATTCAGGCTGTATATCTGAGTGGCCTCGTTGTCGCGCGGCTGGTAGCCACAGCAGTGGGCGACATCAAGCTTAACCACATCGGGGGTGATCACAGGCGTGAAGCCTTTGGACATTGCTTTGGCCATGGCATATTGAATCAAGCCGATCTCGAGAAGAGCGCCAGCGTTTTTCAAATAGTACCAACTAGATCCAGTCACCTCAGCGGCTGCCTCCAGGTCGATCAAGTCTAGTGAGCGAGCCAGCTCGACGTGATCCTTCAATTTCCAGTCCTCCTTTCTGGGCTCGCCTACCACCTTGACAACTTTCGCGTTCTTCTCTTCGCCCACGGGTGCCTCGGGATGGGTGTCGTTGGGAATGCTCAGGGCAAGCTTGTATAGCTGCTTCTCAAGTTCCTCGAAGCTAGTCTCCTTTTCCTTCAGCGCTTCCTTAATCACTTTGGCAGCTTCCAACAGGACCTGCCCGGCCTTCGTTTTCGCCTCTTTGCCAAGTTTTCCGATCTCCTTGACCTTATCGTTACGCTGGCTACGTAGGTGGTTGATTTCTTGGGTCAGGTCACAGAATTTGTCGTACAGGTTGACTACCTGACGCACGTTGACCGAGCGCAAATTCCGAGAAACGATGTTCTTCTCTATGTGCTCCAAATTATCCCTGAAGTGCTTGAAGTTCAAACTTGGCTTGGGGAGGGCGCGCGCCGGAGTGGTGTTACCTTTGGCAGAGGAGAGTGGTTAGTGTCGGGAAGGGGGGCTTGTGGAACAAAGGAAAGCTCATGCTTACCAAACCATCTCCTGGCTATGGCTGGCAGTGCGGTAGGGGATTTCCTTTGGAGCCGAAACATTCAATTAGTCTGGAGATTGCCGTGAGTGGTGTATGTTGTGGGTAAGGGAAATTTTTCCTGACTACGGAATACTGCCCACCTACCTCCGGACCAGCACTGAATCCAGAAAAGGCTTAATCGATTCTCGAACTTACACAGGTTGGGACCGAAAGTGGATTAACATTTGACTTAGTGATGCGCCGGAAAATTGAGGGATCACCCGAAGGCCAATATGATCTCTCCCCACTCAATAAACACTGCGATTGTTTGTACTATCTTATTGAGGGGCATCTTTGGTCACTCGTTATCGCTCATGGCAAGCTTGACCCCACAACGAACGAAACCCACTGAGAGCATGGACATCTCAGTGGAGCAAACCCCGGAACGTCCGGTTCGCCCCGAACAAATAGAAGATTCGGAGGAAAGTGCTAGTGAAGAAGCCACCCCCAACACACGAGACCTCCAGAGAGAAATCTCCCAGCGAGAGATGCATCGTTTCCTCCAGTCGTTCCCCAGCCTCTCCGAGAAGTACACGTTGCTCGAAAAGACCGGCGAAGGTTTGTGGCTCCTTTCCACCTCGTTGTCCTCAGGTTTTAAAGTAGCCCCAATTGGTGGACCCGTTCGTACTTAGGTACTTTCAGCACGGTCTACAAGGCGATCGACCTGGATCATCAGCTTTACGACAATAGTATGTGGAAGCATTACTGCCCAGCCGAACCAAACACAGAGGAATTGGCGCTGAAAGAGTTTCGGAAGCGTAAACTCCAAGAAGAGCCGGTCTATGTGGCGATCAAACGGATCTATGTTACAAGTTCGCCGGCCCGAATTGCCAACGAGATCAGTATCCTTCGAGACTTGAGGTGAGTGCAGACGTTCCCAAGCGAGTTACAAACTTCCTTTGGAGCCAACCTCTTTGTTCGTTCTAGCGGGCACGACTGTATACTACCGTTGATCACCGCTTGCCGGCACCAGGACCAGGTGGTGGTTATCCTGCCGTACTTTGAGCACGACGACTTCAGGGTTCGCACTCGCTTCATCATCACCGCTTCGGTTCCTTCCTGACTGATCTGTTCCTGTTACAGGATTTCTATCGGAAACTCTCTATCGGGGAGATGAAGCCGTATTTCAGAGCTTTGTTCCGTGCATTGGAGATCATCCACAAGGAGAAAATCATCCACCGGGACATCAAGCCTAGTAACTTCCTTTACAATGTAGCAAAGCAGCAGGGGGCCTTGGTGGACTTCGGATTAGCACAAGTAGAGCCATTTCGACCTGTTTGTGTTCATCACCGGATAGTAATCTTTGATTGTGTAGAGGGAGGACGGGTCCGCCAAAGGAGCAGCCAAAACCCAAGCATACCAGCACCGAGCCTGCCGACGGCCCAAGTGATGGCAAGCCCAATGTTTTACTTACCTCGCCACCACCTTGCATAGTTGATCAAGAGGGACGTCCAGGGTATCTCAAGAATGACCCAAGGTAGGTAGCAACTAGGGGCACTTGTACGACGGTGTGGGCTCCCTAACAAAATCTGACTGACGCAGGCCTGCCGTTCGAGCCAACCGTGCGGGCACCAGAGGCTTTCGAGCACCTGAGGTCCTGTTCAAACACGTCCAACAAACAGGCGCCATCGATATCTGGTCGGCTGGGGTGATTCTTCTATGCGTGATGTCCCAACGGTTCCCGTTCTTCAACTCCAACAGTGATCAAGAGGCCTTGCTGGAGATCGCGTGTTTGTTCGGAAAGAAGGCCATGCAACACGCCGCAGCCCTGTTAAGTAAATGCTTTACCCACTAATAGTCGCACGAACATGCAGCACGTAGCTAACCTTGCGATGTTAGATCGTTCCTTCATCACCAACGTCCCCACGGTCCACGACAATCCGATCGGGTGGGAGCGGCTCATCAAGTATCTGAATCCAAACGGGTTCAAGGATATCCCGGTCGAAGCATTCGATCTACTGAAGAGATGTATGTCGTTGGACCCTCAAGAGAGAATCACCGCCTCGGAGGCACTCCGCCATCCATTCTTAGTAGAGAACGATGTAGTTGATGTTGAGCTATAGCAAGCTCACGATGATCGCCACTTCAACTATCGCTATTCCACAACACCACAACCATCGCTATTCTAACCCAACTCCATCTCTAACCTTACTATTTGTAAATAAACGAGGGGCGATCCCACGCGACTAGTCACCCGCCCATCACAAGAAACAACCATCCGCGTATGTAAACATATCTTTTCATTAGCAACCTTTACACCGATCGGTCATAGTACATTAAGAGAAGGTGGGGGAGGTGAGGGTGAGGGTGAGTCAGGGCAGGGGCGGAAATCTAGGGGAATGGTAGGGTGGTAAAGACCAGTTCACCGGGAACCCGTTGTCGCGCCTATTTCGACTGGGCTTTCGTGTATTCAAGAAGCTTGGTGCATGCATCCTTGGTCTGCTTGAAATCTTCTTCGGTGGGGGATTTGGTGAAGACTCCCATGATTTTGGCGGAGCAGCCAGCGCAGCTAGAGAACACGGTAAAGTATTCATCGGTACATATACATTCGGTCATTGCACGGAGTCCGTTCTTGGTGGAGGTCTTGGCCTCCTTCATGATGTCCTTGCAGCCCTCCGGTAGAGCACTGAAGCAGATGTTACAGTCGGGAAGGTTGGGAATCTCGAAGCCACGGGCTACCATTGGAGATAGCAGAAGGGCGATCACTGCGAACGATTTGGTAAAAGACAACATGGCGAGACGAGGTCAGGCAGAGATGGGTGTGAATTAAGATTCTCGAAACGTCAACTCCGATTTAAATAGCTTGGACTGGCTTCAATATACATATATTTTGGATAGATATGTCAAAAGAATTCCGAGGTCGTATGGATGGAAGGTAACCTACGCTCAATTGGATGTAACCTAATTTGATAGATAAGTTCATATTAAATCACGAGTATCCTAGGTGAAACACAGCCACACTCCTTCCCATCTAACCAATCGATGATCACCACGGATCCCCCTCAGAGTAATTTACGTCCAGGTAATTTACGACACTTGAGCTCTTGGGTAATTAAGGTTTATATAGACTTCAATTGAATCAAACAAGCATCAAGAAGGGAAGTCCATTGATGTCGGCAGGGAATAATCTGTTATGAATCTTGTGTTCAACCAAAGAATGCAGTGTCGCTTGATTCTTTCATTATACTGAAGTGCCATGGACCAAGCGCTCCCTAGATATCCTCGTTGTCCTTGTCATCCTCTTCGGCCTCCTTATCCTTCTCGTCAGGTTTCTCTGCAATGGTGAGAAAAGAGTTCAGCGTGATGGTTCTCTAGTACATTACGGCATGTGGGCCTTCTTACCAGAATCCTGAATATCAGAGCTCCAAAGAGTAAGGTTATCTCTCAGAAGCTGCATGATAAGGGTGCTATCCTTGTAGCTTTCCTCGCTGAGGGTGTCCAACTCGGCAATGGCATCGTCAAAGGCTTGTTTGGCAAGGTGGCATGCACGGTCAGACGAATTCAGGATCTCGTAGTAGAACACGGAGAAGTTCAGAGCAAGGCCGAGACGAATGGGATGCGTGGGGGCCAAATCAGTCACCGCCACATCGCTGGCAGCCTTGTATGCCTCTAGCGATTGATCGGCAGTCTCTTTGCGCTTGTCCTCAGCGGCGAATTCCGAAAGATAGCGATAGTAGTCGCCTTTCCTAGATTCAAGAGAAATCCTTGTCAATCATGCCTGGTCAACATCGAGTCCGGTGCTTGGCCAACTTACATCTTGAGATAGAACACCTTGGATTCCCCATTGACGGCTTTGGGAACAAGGTGTTCGTCGAGAACTTTCAGAACATCGTGGCATATTTCGCTAAGCTCAAGTTCGATTTTATTTCTGTAGGAGCGAACTTTGGATAGTTGGGCCTCGTTACCCTTGCTCTCTTCCTTTTGCTCAATGGAAGAGACAATACGCCAAGAGGCACGACGCGCGCCTATGACGTTTTTGTAGGCCACCGACAAAAGGTTCCGCTCCTCCACAGTAAGCTCCTCTCCAAGAGCTGCCACCTTTTTCATGAACGTTACCATTTCTTAAGGGAAAGTAGAACTGAGTCAGCATGCTGGCGCAGAAAGGAACACTAGCACTACGCTACCATCATATCGCTCAGCTTGCTCAGCTAGCTTAGCCATGTAGACTTGGTCGGCCTTGGAGGATTCCATTATGTCGTTAATAGTGCAAAGAGGAACTTACTCTTGGTCTGGCGGAGGCTCACAAATTTAAGGGGAGTAATAGGAGTTGTAGTTACTATGGAAAAGAAGGTCACTCATGACGAATTAGAATCCTCATATCAGCCCTGGAATGGGAGGTGTCGTCACCCTGATTGATCCAAAAAGACTGCTAGTGCAGCAGTGTCGTACACACCCTCGTACGATTACAGCATATGAATGAGAGAAATATGAGCCAATCCCTGGGCCCCCCATCCAGTGGTCACATGAGTTTACAGTCCATGATTCAGAGAAACCTACGATGTTGGGTTGCCTAATGAAAACGCACATTCGACCCTTCGCCCAAGCCACTGTACTCAGCCTGAAGAGCAGGCTAATGACAGCGCTGCGAAGAGAGCCCATTCCAGGCGGTTTTTCCGGAGCGTGGTTCAAGTGTTATGAATCGGATTAACCTATCAATACACGCTAGCCTAACTTGGTCGTAAGCGGAAGAATGACTAAATGTTGGTTCCTGGCCCAGTAAGCCATCCAATTCACTACGGAGCATAATCCATTAGTAATATTAGGCCACCTCATAATCGTGTTATCTAAGATACCTGCAGCAATAGCTGGCTCCCATTGGTGAGCCTGGGCCGAGCAGCTTACGAAGGCAGTACTTCGTAATGGTAAATCACTGTAAAATCAGTTTTCTGAAACACCGATCCCTCGTGTATAAAAGCATGACGGTGGCGGTCTAGGGATGTCCACACCTACGCTTTCTGTTCCTCTCGTGAGCAACTTGAATATGAGCGATTCCAAAGATTTTCGTTGTATTAACACCATTCGCACACTCGCCGCTGATGTGGTTTTCAAAGCAAACTCTGGCCATCCTGGGGCCCCCATGGGGTGCGCGCCAATGGCACATGTACTGTTTTCAAAATACATGAAGTTCAACCCTGCAAACCCATCATGGCCTAACCGGGATCGCTTTGTCCTGTCGAATGGGCATAGCTGCGCTCTACAATACGTTCTTCTCCATCTCTTGGGGTACAAAGTAACCCTGGATGATCTGAAGACTTTCCGTCAGTTGGACAGTATCTGTCCTGGCCATCCTGAGAATTACATGACCGACGGTATCGAGGTGACCACCGGTCCTTTAGGCCAGGGAATATCCAATGCCGTGGGTCTTGCGCTCGCTGAGGCTCACATGGAAGCTGTTTTCAACAAAGACGACTTCAAGATTATCGACAACTACACATTCTCTATTCTAGGCGATGGTTGTCTGCAAGAAGGCGTGGCTTCTGAGGCAGCCTCACTAGCTGGTCACCTTAAACTGGGCAAGCTTATTGCGTTATATGATGCCAACAATATCCAGATCGACGGTAGCACTGATCTTAGCTTTACTGAGGATGTCCTCAAGCGGTTTGAAGCTTACGGATGGCATACCTTATCCGTCAAAGATGGTGACAACGATATTGCAGCCATCGCCAAGGCCATTGAAGAAGCCAAAAAAGTGACAGATAAGCCGACTATCATCAAGATCCATACCACCATTGGCTACGGATCTCTCCTCGAGGGAACCGAGAAAGTGCATGGTGCTCCTTTGAAGGAGGATGATATTGTCAAAGTCAAGACCAAGTTTGGCTTTGATGGAAGTCAGAAGTTCCATGTCCCTGATGATGTGTACGAGTTCTACGGGCAAATCAAGAGCCAAGGAGCCAAATACGAGAACGAGTGGAACGAGACTTTCAAGAAGTACAGCGAGAAATATCCAGACCTTGCGAAGGAGTTCAAACGCCGCTTTGCTGGTGAGCTTCCAGCTGGGCTTGCCGAGGCACTCCCCCGCTACAAACCCTCGGACGCCCCCACCGCCACAAGAAAGCTGTCCGAGACACTTCTGAATGCTATTGCCGACAAAGTACCCGAGCTGGTTGGTGGCTCTGCCGATCTTACCCACTCCAACCTCACCAGATGGAAAACGGCGGTGGATTTCCAACCCAAGAGCACCGGTCTGGGCGACTACTCGGGTCGCTATATTCGATTTGGTGTTCGTGAGCACGGCATGGCTGCCATATCAAATGGTATCGCAGCATACGGCCCGTTGATCCCATTCGCATCGACATTCCTGAATTTTATCTCGTATGCTGTGGGTGCTTCCAGACTGTCTGCACTATCACATCTACGCGTCATCTACATCATGACTCATGACTCGATTGGATTAGGTGAGGATGGCCCCACTCACCAGCCTATCGAAACCCTGGCCACTCTTCGCGCTACACCTAATACACTAGTGTTCCGACCCGCGGATGGTAATGAAGTGTCGGGCGCTTATTTGTCTGCATTCCAGAACAAAACCCGCCCCAGTGTTATTGCACTAACTCGACAGAACTTACCCCACCTGGAGGGGTCATCGATTGAGAACGTGCTGAAGGGGGGCTATGTGCTGCAAGGATCTGATAAGCCACAGATCATTCTTGTTGCCACCGGTTCCGAGGTATCCATCATCGTGGATGCCGCCAAGGAGCTGGAGAAGAAGGGAGTTAGCACCCGTGTAGTTTCCATGCCTTCAATGGAATTGTTCGAGGAGCAGGAGCAGTCATACAAAGAGTCGGTATTCCCCGAAGGCATCCCTGTGCTTAGTGTCGAGGCGATGTCCACCTTTGGATGGTCTCGATATGCGCATGCTTCGGTAGGAATGAAAGGGTTTGGTTCGTCGGCGCCCTATGAGCAACTCTACGAACGCTTCGGGTTCACAGCAGCCAATGTTGCCGAGAAGGCACAGAAGACACTTACATACTACAAAAACAAACCCGTACCACACCTGATTGCCAAAATCTTCTAAATTTTCCATTCCTCTTGTATCCATTGTTTGGTAAATATTCATTAAAGCGACTGAAATTCAGCTGTGCTCTCCAAATGATCCAAAGTCTGTGATTAATATGGGATTTCTCCCGGAAATGGATGGGATTCGCTTGCGAGGAATACCTGCTCTCCCAATCCCAGTCAACGTCGACTCCTCATTAGGAAAAAAAAATCGAACGACTCTAGTCAACGGGTCGAACCGTCGAAGGATTGTTTTCTCTTCGATAAATCACCTTCATGGGTAGAAAAGGAAGCGAAGAAGGCGGTGGCCACGGGAAGCACCACCACAAATCGGTCAAAAAGAATTCCAAAGGTCGAAACGACAAAAAATACGAGCGTGGGAACAGGTTCATTCATTTCTCCAGTAAAGTTCTTGGGTCGAAAGATAGGAAGCACTGCAGTGCCCTCGGAAGAAGCCCTCTTCTGTAGCATATCCAGGCTCCTGAGGAAACCAAGAAACCCGCTTCCCATGATCACCTGGGTTTTTAACCGTTTTTCCTCCTCTCTGTAGAGTTCGTGAGGTGGTGGAAAATGCCGGTGACTTAAGCGAAGTCCAAGGTTTCTTGACACACATTTGTTAGTTCGGTTCGGTTTCGAGGAGAGTCTTGTTGCTGAAACTCCGGGTATTTTCTGATCTTTAGAAACGTCGGGTCGAAAGATTCCTGTTCCTCTTGCTATGTGGGCAAGTATGGTGAATGCGTGTTGTTCCCTGGCTTTGTGGCTAATTTTTTGGTCGACTGCTCTTACCAACAGGATTTCGAGCAATGCGATCCTAAGCGTTGCTCGGGTAAGAGATTGGAACGTTTGGGAATGGTCAGATCTCTTAAGGTCACTCAAGGATTCCGAGGAATCGTACTTAGGTAAGCTGCAAGCGTAAGCTGGTTTCAGACCGCCATTATCTCAAGGATGTTTACTGGTTTAGTCCCACCGGAAAACAAGCGGTCTCTCCCGAAGACAAAGACATTATATTGGAGCACGGTATCGCAGTGGTCGAATGTTCTTGGGCTAAATTAGACGAGGTCCCACTCAACAGATTGCGTGCTAAGCATAATAGACTCTGTAAGTAGCCACCTCATTGAAAGGAACCCGGAATGACTTGCTAATCCATCTAATGGCCGTACACCTCAGTGCCCTTCTTAGTTGCGGCTAACCCAGTCAACTATGGAAAGCCGCTCAGATTAAATTGCGCTGAAGCATACGCCGCCTGCTTCTACATTTGCGGTAGGTTCATCTTCCATGTATGATTTGTTATTGATATGATCGCTGAACTGAGTACCAAACCAGGCCTCGATGAATATGGTGACGAGATCATGAGTAAGTTCAAATGGGGCCACGGATTCAAGGAAATCAATGAGTAAGTCGCACACCAAGATTCCAAGGGTGCAGCATATTGATCGGATCTTCACCAGAGAAATCCTCAAGAAGTATGTCGCATGCAAGGATTCGGCCGACATCGTGAGAGTACAGAATGAATGGTTGGCAAGTATCGAAGAAGATCACCAGCGCAAAAGAGGTATGAATCACGCATGGACCCTCTGCTTTTGAGTTTCTGTTAACTATTGTGTAGAAGAGGATGATGATGACGATCTCCTTTTCGAAAATCCAAACCACAATGCTAGGTTAGTACTTGTTACCATTCAGACTCCTATTCTGTTGACGGTGGCTAATATGTTTCCAGACATGTAGAGGAGGAAACCAGTGAAGAAGAAGAGGAGGAGGAGGAGGAGGAGGAGGAAGAAGAAGAAGAGGAAGAGGAGGACGACGAAGAAGAAAGCGAAAGCGATGATGATATGTTACCAACTGAAGAGCAGGAAGATGAGATCGTTCGCATGTTCAAGCGCTCGGTTCAAGTGAACAAATAAGTGGACTGGAGGGCATAGATGATTGCATGTATTTGACCAAATGACCAAATGTAGACTACACAACATGTAATTGCATCGTTTCTCGCGACATACTTCAATAAAATCATTTATTATATACACATTTCTATTATTTTCTCGCTTCTTCAAGTGCCGCCAACTGACTGCGATACCTGGCAAGTTCTTCGTTGAGGCTTTGAATTCTGCCCACGTAGCTCCGAGTTTTTGATTGGATTTCCTGATGAACAGCTTCCAACCGTTCAAGCTCCTCTTGCTCATACTCAACACCTAAGGTCAATCCATCTAGTTAGCCCGCGTTTGGATACGAAATCTATCGGTCTGGCTTACTGAATCTATGCTTTTCAGTTCGACGAAGGGGTAGAGTAGAGGATCCACTCTCGGTCAGTAATTTGTACATAGCCTCAGTTGGCTCATTGAAGATCTAAACAGCACAAGTTAGCTCAACGAACCCGTCGCAACTCAGGACACATACCAATTCTTCATATTGATAGTATTGTACAATCGGGTTCTTTCCGGATGCTTTTACTTTGTCAAGATCCTCATACGGATGCAGTCTCAGAGGATGATATAGAGTGACGGGCTTCTCGTGGCTCACACTATTGAAGTATATCTTGATGACGATTTCGAACTCACCCCAGCCGGTCTCACTCACCTCAAAGGGGGCTTTTTCAACTACTGAAGGGACGATAAGTATCCATCGACTGAAACTTACTGCGAGAACAAAAATCACACGCCGCCTACCTCGATTGGGATTCGCGAACGACTCGTGTAGCTTAAAGTTCACCTTCTTGATAAAAGGAGAGATGTCCTCGTTATTCACGCCACGAACAGAAACCACCCAGTTGTGTGTATGAGAGCCAGGCTCGATGGCCTTTTTGCTCGAAATGGGAGTTGCAATTGTTCCATAAACGATAGATTTGGAAAGGGAGATTCCCTAGGTTGATTGGTTCGATTAGAAAGGCCGGAAAGAAGGCGGGGGTGTTTCTGTTCGGGGATTCGTACCCGCTTGGAATGCTCACCTTTAATCTTCTCGGGGTAGAAGCCATGTCCAACATCCGCGTTGCGTTACTCCCGTGTATTATGGAGAATGAACTTGTCTAATGGGAGAAATCGAAATTAAATCATGCAAATTTAGCATTCTCGTACATTTAAGGCAGGTATTTCAAGGACTGCAGAATGGTGATTGTGCTGCTCTGGGTACAGAGATATGATCTGATGTCATTTTATTGCTTTGTACAATATACGTGAGCAATAGCCCAATTTATACCTAAGTATTAATCTTCTTTTGCAAGACGGAAGTTGCGAAATGCTTTGAGAGAGATAGTAAACACTACCCACACAAAGCTTAACCCAATACAGCCCAGCGTGATAGTTTGTACCCACTGCTCCACCTCTAGTTGACCTTTGGGCACCAATATCTCCTGGGTCATATTCTGATTACTTAATACGAGTGGATATATATTATCGGTCCTAAGGAACTCTTTTTGAACCAAGTATGGTGGTTGTGGGTCTACTTCGAATTTGTCTGCCAAAGTTACGTCTGCGAAAGTTTCAAGCAATTAGCCAAAAATAACGCAATGTGCTCTTTGCTACATAGCTCAGGTTACCTTGAGGGCAACTCCAAAATACATAAGGTGCCTGTATATTTATCTTCTCGTGTGTCCCTTTCCCTTTTGCTGCTGGATACTGATATCTCATGTGTACCGGAACCTTCAACTCGACGGGCTCTTGGGAGGGTATTACCGGGGATAATAAAAGAGAAGGGGTTTCGTTTTCAGAAATCTCGCTCACAGGGACCTCCAGATCGACCTTTCCATATATTTTAGCGCTACCCAAGGTGGATTCCAAATCTTTTAGTTGGTACGGATCCAGGATGATATCTCTTGGAAGATCGTAGAACACATTTAGTTGACAGCCAGTGTTAGGAGATGCTAGCTCGGAGCTTGGAAAAGTCAGAAAAAAATTGGGGTGGAAGCTCTGACTTGGCTCAATGTGAAAGGTTCCCTTGGAAAGCATATTATCTATGGTATGCGAGAAAGGAGAGGATCGGTCAAATTTGGGAAATTTCTTTGATGTGTAGCTATGGGTGTAGCTACGGGTTTACTATAATTTGATCGATAAATCTCTTTATAATTCTGAATAATCTTGAGCAGTCATGTAACCAAACAATCAGAGTAATCTTAAGCCGTGCCCTTGTTGGTGACAAGAGATGCATTCACGCTACATAAATGTATGCATCGTTCTGGTAGTCTGCTCGTTTAATATATTCCTTCTCAAGGAGCACATCGATACACTTCTTGATATCTGAGATTCTAGGCTTGAATTTTGTGCATAATTGGGTTGCCACTTCACTCACGAGCTGGGTATGTTCCATTTCTTGACGTGTTTTCATGATTCTCACGATTGCCGCCTTAAGGGACCCACTGTCAGTTAACTTGCTCTCGTTGTCCAGCCTAGTCATACCCTCTCACCTGCATAAGAAGCTTCCGGTCTTCCTCGATTGTCTTGTGTGTCTCCTCGGCCTCCACCTTTTGCTCCGTTTTGACCGGGACGTTCAGATTCACCCGGATCTTTTTGCTACACGCACACGCACACACACACACACAACACACTCTGCAGTAAGTTGCTGTCCTTCATGTACTACTATTCGGTGCCTACATTACCTCTTGAAGTCCATATTCAAGTCGTATCTCGATCCCGCTTCGCCAACCGCTTGCCCTTGCGACAGTGTCAGCACCTTGGCTTTCACCAGGATCCCCAGCTGGCCATTGAGGACATCTGGGTTAAGTCCGGTGGCCGTCTGCAGCTCTTCGTAGGAGTACGACGTCCCATCGTTGTAGTGCAACAAAATGCCCATTTGATACACAGACACCTATTTAGTGCGAAGGTGAGTATGCTGATGCCACATGTCCGTGCCCAGCTCATATCTCAGTCACCTGGAAAGTGAACGACGTCTTCGCCTTCAGGTAGTGCGTCTTCAGCTCAGCCTTGGACAGCTGGAACAGCCAGTTCAGCTTCCTGCCACTGTGCTTGGATTGATAGAACCGTTGGAATCGCTCATATGTCTTGACAATCTGTGTTCGACCCCGGTTAGTTGTTTCCCTAGCCCTGCATCTTGTCTTACCACAACAACAGCTTCATCCTGCCTACCTCGTCTGGGATGTTGAATGGTGTGGATGGTGGCGAAAGTGGCCAAGCGGCAGTCCCAAGAACCAAGATGTAGAAATCTAAAGATAGACAGATTCCTGGTCAACATCAATCATGCTCGCACAGCCAAATCCTCACTTGCCTGTCAACTCATTGGCCTCGTGTGTCTCCAGCATCTTCTCCCTAAACGCATCATTCAGATCCTTGCTCACCCCCATGTCTGTGAACATCCGCTGCAGCTTGGAGGTGTACTCGTAGCCGCACGCTTCCTGTAAGGCAGTTACTCATCAGCACTGCTGCTTGCTCAGATGGACGACGGCACACCCACTCACCTTGAGCTTGGATATCATGCTGGCTTCGGCATCATCCGAAGCAGAGGTGCTGTTGACCAGACGCTTGGCCAGCATTTTCGAGTAGAATTTCTGGAACACATCTTTGTCCTCCACATACTTGAATGCAATCATCTAGAAATTTATCAGTATGGAGGATAATCTTTGCAATCTAAACAAATTGAATACAAACAATCTTGCTAGGCAGGTTCTCTAGATCAGTATCTTCCACGTTTCTAGCGTTCTTCCGGAGCAATGAATCGCAATATCGGACAACAAGCTCTTGGGACTTGAACGCAGAGGTCTGGCAAATGACGTTTCGATTCATAATCTCATGGAAAGCAATGTCCAATGCGGCAGCAAATCCAACGTCCCTACGAAAAGCGTTAATCACAAGATCGTTATACTTCATGTGGAGCTCAAGCAAGGTATCAACAAAGATCTTAGGTTCCTGCGAAGAGACAAAGTCAGCCGGTATTAAAGTGACTCTAGAGAAGCATAAAAGTGGGAACCACAGTTTCTCCGCCAGAGATTGACTGGATGGCGTCAAACCCGGCTCTCTTAACATGAGATTCGAACTGGCTCTGGATTGGTTTTAATCCATCGGGTGTCCGAGAGAGTAGCGAATACATAAGAAGCATTTCTAGATCAATGCGATTAAAGGATGGTCCGAGAAAGCGTGAAGTGGCTCAAAACATACCTGCGCGACTGTGGCGATCAAGTAGGCCTTGAAACGCATCCCATATGATCTCTCTGTGTTCCCGGACAAGTGCATCCTCGCAAGCAGTAACCAACTAGATATGATACATTATCGTCAACGGTCACCAGAGAAAAAGTGCATCTGTTGCATGCCAGCTTTTGTGTACTCAACGGGAGGTAGAGGGGCACATACAACTCCTCCTTTCGTAAACGAGCGTCTACCTAAGTGTGGCTTTTAAGAACCATAACATGAAAGAAGCAATAGCTAAGCAAATACCCTTTTCATATATTTGATTGTATTGTTGTCGCTCAGATATTTTCTACTCTTCATGGTAAAGTATATCTCCGCAGCTATGAGCACCGGCGACTCGATATATTGCTCGTAGACATTCATCCCTAGAGAAACTGGCGACGAAAATAAATGCGCATGACTGAGAACTGGCGAAAAAGGTGTGACTACCGTATAAATCAACGATGGCTTTGATCATTCCAATCGAGCCAGTTCGATGACTCCGTTGATGCTCAATCAGCTTGAGCACTGTAGTCGTCATTCTGTGCTCCACATGAACAAAAATACTGTCTTTGAAGCACAGAAGAGCAAGCTGGAAAAATTCTTCAAACTGTGCTACGACTATATGGTTTCTGAAAGTGGTACTCACTTCATAAGCGCTGGATACCGTATCGCTATCCGTTTCCTCTCCCCATTGGTTGAGCCAGGAAAAGGTGTGATGTAGAACAGTAGAAGAAAAAATATAATGGGACCACTGCTTTTGGTACTGTTGAAGTAAAACTTCCCAAGAGTCTTGAACAACATCCTAGGTTTACGCTGATGAATTTTCTATCGGTGAAAGTGTCCAGACAGTAAACAACCTACTACCTCTTTGACAATGGTCAGATATCTTCGCAGATACTCGTCAAGCTTGCCAAAAATAATTCGACGAATCTGTTGGCGGGCTAAGAAGTTCCATACATGCTCAGAATGTAAGCTGCTCAGTGGAGATTATGCTCAACAAACATATACCCTTCTCATCTTTTAAACCCCAGGACCTTGAATACTGGTACGCCTCAGTCATGCCTCTGTAAAGCACCCTACATACTAGAGTTAAGTGGCATGGGCTGTAAAATTGCGTTTTCAAAGGTATCATATTGGGAGGGTGCACATTTAAAGGATACGTATACAAATGTACATAACGTTCATACGTTAATCCTGAGCCGCGTTTATAATATATGATGTCTATGCTATCTCTGATCTGGTTCCATATGTTCTGACAATACTCTTCCATTTTCAATAGCCGTGAAAGCCACTCCACTAAACTAATATGATGATGGTGATTTAGTTGTAACACGAGCTGCTCGTTTGTACCTTTGCTAGTATGCTACACATATTGCATTGCATTCCAGTTACCATCTCAAATCCACTAAAATCTCCATGATTGTTAAATTCTACAGATTCCTATATAGCTGCTAACCCCCCCCCCCCCCATGGATTCCTACATCTGAGCCCTTCTCTGTCATTCATAGCATTCGCCACGCCTTGTGAACGAGTATCTAACCCTAAGTCTCTTGCTCTGCTTAATACATGACTTCACACTTCATTCTCTATCTCAGTGTTATACTTCCAGAACAATTCATCTCATCAGCAGAGCATGGCTGAGTATCCAATACAGTCACTGAATTGCCATATTTAGACTCCCATCATAATCCGATAGAGATTCGTCAGAAATTCAAAGGAGAAATGTTGCCAAACATTGTCTGAAATTATGGTGATTGTCTTATCATCAGGAATATTAATGGCGATTGCTAATATTCAGGGGAATATATCTAACATGGACTGGACACCATCATTGTAACACATATTCGAGAACTTGTTGGAGGACATACATCAATCTTAGAGAACTGCAGAGTGGCTCATACAAGCAGCAAAACATGGCTTTCTCTTCAACACAAGCACCAGGTGATGTCGACAGCACTTGGAGACAACTTGAGGATGGCATCGACCAAATCTATAGTCGCCTCGAGGAGGGTTTAAGCTACGACCGTTATATGGGTCTATATACGTATCCTTAAATAACACTATTGCCTGTTTTTAAGCCGGAGCCTCAGCTTTGCGTCACACCATAATTAAGCCATAACTCATTCCTGCGTTATACAGCGGGGTTTACAACTATTGCACTAATACGCGCGCCTCCTTGGCATTTAATTCCGACTCTTTGGCTAATTTGAATCGTGGAGCACCAGGTTTGTTTGCTAGTTGACTTTGTGAACACCATGTGGCTAACCTACGTTTGATTTTCTCCAGGTGCTAGTTTATTGGGAAGCGAACTATACAATAATCTTTGCAAGTATCTTCAGGCTCATTTGGCAACTATTAAGGGGGTACAAAGCAATATTTTTGGCATGACCCTGAATTCTCAACTCCAGTAGACTCACGAGCACTTACTTAGGAATGTGAGCAATATATGGACGAGTCCTTACTCCAATATTACAGCAAGCAATGGTCGCGCTATACCATTGCCTCCAGCGTAGTGCACCATTTATTCTCTTACCTAAACCGACACTGGGTAAAGAGGGAAAGAGAGGAAGGTAGAAAAAACATTTATGATGTCAACACGGTTAGTGAGAAGCGATATCAATAATTAGCCAATGAGCGGTTAGTGAAAACGTTGCAACCATTCTAGCTCGCTCTGGTAAGCTGGAGAGACCATCTCTTCTCCCATGTTCAAAATAACATCACGGTCGCCGTGCTCAAACTGATCGAACGTCAACGTAATGGCGAGACCATTGAGATTGGATTAATCAAGAACGTGGTTGAATCTTATGGTAGACGCCATACACCTTGTCCATTGCGAATGCGAGTACTCACACTGGATGTAAGTTTCTCTTGGATTGGATGACTCCGATTCCAGCAAAACCACCCTAGATGTCTACGTCAAATACTTCGAGTCCCCTTTTCTTTCCGCTACCGAGACCTATTACAAGAACGAGAGCGAGAAATTTGTCAGCGAGAACAGCGTAACCGACTACATGAAGAAGGTACATTTATCAAGAAACAGATAGCTAGGGCAACCAGGACTCAACTATTCGCTGTTGGATAGACCGAAACTCGTTTGCAAGAAGAAGACTCCAGAGTGCAGCTTTACCTACATCCTAGCACTCACAAGCCGGTATGTACAAGATACGAATATGAAGTGATGGGCTTTGATATTAATTGGACGCTTCTAGCTGATCACGACTTGCGAGAATGTGCTTGTCAGTAAACACATGGAGATAATGTGGGATGAGTTCCAAAGCCTACTAGACAACGATAAGCAAGCAGGTAGACTTTCATTTCATTGGTTTGAATGTATTGATTCAGCCATCTGAATACGATAATATAGATCTATTTCGCATGTACACTTTGCTTTTCAGAGTTCCTGAAGGTTTGAACCCACTTCGCAACAAATTCGAAGCCCATGTCAAGAAGGCTGGACTCAATACCATTGAAAGAATTGCTGACCAAGGGGGCGAGGCAATGGTAAATTCTCTATGAAATTCTGCTGCTTAGAGACTGATTTGACCATTACCCTATTCAGGAGCCCAAGACCTATGTTGATGCTTTGCTTGAGGTCCATATCAAATATAACGATCTTGTATCCAACGCTTTTCGTGGGGAGGCGGGGTTCGTTGCCTCGCTTGACAAGGCTTGTCGTGAGTTTGTAAATCGGAACAAAGTATGCAAAGCCTCAACATCCAAGTCCCCTGAACTCGTTGCTCGTTATTGTGATACTCTGCTTAGAAAGAGCGCTAAAAACCCTGAAGAGGCTGATCTGGAGGATTTACTAAACAATATTGTTAGTAATGGCGGTAGTTATTGTATTTTAGATAAGCCACAAACTAAGTTTTATTACAGATGACAGTTTTCAAGTATGTGGAGGACAAAGATGTGTTCCAGAAATTCTACTCGAAAATGCTGGCCAAGCGTCTGGTCAACAGCACCTCTGCTTCGGATGATGCCGAAGCCAGCATGATATCCAAGCTCAAGGTGAGTGGGTGTGCCGTCGTCCATCTGAGCAAGCAGCAGTGCTGATGAGTAACTGCCTTACAGGAAGCGTGCGGCTACGAGTACACCTCCAAGCTGCAGCGGATGTTCACAGACATGGGGGTGAGCAAGGATCTGAATGATGCGTTTAGGGAGAAGATGCTGGAGACACACGAGGCCAATGAGTTGACAGGCAAGTGAGGATTTGGCTGTGCGAGCATGATCGATGTTGACCAGGAATCTGTCTATCTTTAGATTTCTACATCTTGGTTCTTGGGACTGCCTCCTGGCCACTCCCAGCACCATCCACACCATTCAACATCCCAGACGAGGTAGGCAGGACGAAGCTGTTGTTGTGGTAAGACAAGATGCAGGGCTAGGGAAACAACTAACCGGGGTCGAACACAGATTGTCAAGACATATGAGCGATTCCAACGGTTCTATCAATCCAAGCACAGTGGCAGGAAGCTGAACTGGCTGTTCCAGCTGTCCAAGGCTGAGCTGAAGACGCACTACCTGAAGGCGAAGACGTCGTTCACTTTCCAGGTGACTGAGATATGAGTTGGGCACGGACATGTGGCATCAGCATACTCACCTTTCGCACTAAATAGGTGTCTGTGTATCAAATGGGCATTTTGTTGCACTACAACGATGGGACGTCGTACTCCTACGAAGAGCTGCAGACGGCCACCGGACTTAACCCAGATGTCCTCAATGGCCAGCTGGGGATCCTGGTGAAAGCCAAGGTGCTGACACTGTCGCAAGGGCAAGCGGTTGGCGAAGCGGGATCGAGATACGACTTGAATATGGACTTCAAGAGGTAATGTAGGCACCGAACAGTAGTACATGAAGGACAGCAACTTACTGCAGAGTGTGTTGTGTGTGTGTGTGTGTGTGCGTGTGTGTGTGTAGCAAAAAGATCCGGGTGAATCTGAACGTCCCGGTCAAAACGGAGCAAAAGGTGGAGGCCGAGGAGACACACAAGACAATCGAGGAAGACCGGAAGCTTCTTATGCAGGTGAGAGGGTATGACTAGGCTGGACAACGAGAGCAAGTTAACTGACAGTGGGTCCCTTAAGGCGGCAATCGTGAGAATCATGAAGACGCGTAAAGTGATGAAACATGTGGCACTCATGAATGAAGTGATCACTCAGCTTCAATCAAGATTCAAGCCTAGAATCTCAGATATCAAGAAGTGTATCGATGTGCTCCTTGAGAAGGAATACATTGAACGAGTCGATTCTCAAAAAGATATGTACAGTTATGTAGCATGAGCTATCCTCGCTGGAAAGTACTATATGGGAGCGTTATTTCATCTTGTTAGTCAGCAAGGTATATTGTACTCGACAGATCCCTATTTGCCACATGAATATAGCATTGGTCTTCGTGATATTTGGTATGGGGGATGCACCATATTCAAACAACTTCTACCTTGAGTAGCTATTTATTCAATAAAGATACCATCCTGGTAAATAGATCCTCTCATGATCAGGGCTCCATTTGCTGATGTTGCAAATAATTGGGATGTTGTGTTTCTACAAGATACCATCTTTTTTGTGGTACAATAACAAGCCATATTAGAACCATGCAGCAAGTCAAGCAGTAAACGTGAATTCATTCAAATTCCACCAAATTTCCCCCAATATACATGAACTGGTTTAGCAAGCTGATGAGTTCAGGACAATATCTAGGCGATTTCCGTACAAAGGAAACCATATATTTCGTCCTTAATATAGATCCCAAAATATGAATATGAGTAAAGCTATAGGAAGCTATTCCTAGTACAATATCATGCAGTCAAATGTATGATGAATATTGCTCGTTTCCGGATCATTCCCTAAGGTGTGAACTCTTCATTACAAACAGCTTCTTGGCTAGCTTGAGATATTCGTATACCTTTGTGATATCATGGATAAACTGAAACTCGGTATTTTTCATTTAGCGTAACTACTTCAAAGTCAGCTGGACCAGAATGATGACTATACAATATATATGAAACTCAGCATACCAATCACCACAATATGCTACATGCTATACCATTTGGAGAATAGGTACTTGGTAAACCAAACAAATAGATTTACTGGAAATTTAGTTGGATCTGCATTGATTAGATATATACCGATCTCCTGGCCCAATTGGGACTACCAATCTAAAAAATAAGACCATTGCCCCGCTCCCAACACCCTGTACTCGGAATTCTAGGGTAACGTGTTCGTCATGAATCAGCTACTTCGTCTATGTGTGAATGAATTATGCATTAGCCCAGTCAGAGTGATGGCCGATATAAAATTGAGGATAGAGTACCATTTCATATTAGATCAACGCTGCTTCAATCTTTAAGAATGACTTCCCCCGTAAACATAGTGCTAGTCCATGGTGCCTGGGCCGATGGCTCTAGCTGGAGTCATGTCATCCCAACGTTACTTCAGTCAGGCCACAAAGTGGTTTCTGCCCAGCTACCTCTGACTTCGCTTGCTGACGATGTGGACAGGCTTCGGAAGCTACTTGATAGCATTCAAGGCCCGACCATCCTTGTCGGCCATTCGTATGGCTGTGCTGTGATTACCGGTGCCGGAACAGGTGTCAGCCATGTTATCGGTTTGGTATTCATTGCTGGGTTTGCACTGGATGAAGGTGAGTCATTGGCCGATGTCTTTTCCAAGTATCCAGCGCTGGAGAGTGGACAGCACATCAAGCCTGACTCGCATGGCTTCCTCTGGGTAGAGCCGAAGTATTATCATCAGGATTTTGCTGCTGATGTAAGCCCCGACAAAGCAGCAGTGATGGCGGCAGTGCAAAATCCAATTGCGGGACAAGGGTTTACTGACAAGAGTGGACCACCAGCTTGGAAGAGCCTACCATCCTGGTATCAGGTGTCGGAAAACGACATGATGATTCCTCCTGAGGCTGAGCGGATGATGGCGAAGCGTGCGAATTCCACCACCATCTCACTGCCTGCCAGTCATGCTTCCTTGGTCAGCCATGGGAAGGAAGTGGCGGACTTCATTTTGCAGGCTGCAAAAGATTGCCCGAGAAAGTAAGCAACAGACGTTATGAGGATGAATGATTGCAGTGGTCACTTGAAAAAGGAAATGTTTGAAGAATAAATGAAAACTACTTGAAAAGGAGTCATATTCCTGTTGGATGGCTTTGGCAAGTCCTGCTCCATCAATGGCAACTAAGCAGATTGGTAGTCGAAATGATTGTGACACACCATTCTCTGTACCCCATTATCGCAATAGTAATCACAAACCAGTTCCACCAAATGAGTGGCCATCCCGAGATTTTCAACCATAATGCCGGTTCGTCGAGGGGAAAGCCCAAAGAGCAATCATGTGACGGGATTAGCTGTCCCTGAGCGCTATTTACCGGATGATTGCTTCTCTCAGTGGTGTGTGTTTGATGATTTCGTCTCACTAATGAGCCAGTAGATCTGCCAAAGATTACGCAAGGACTTTCTTCGGGAGCGCC